>JAKUCV010000922.1:4573-90264 GCA_028386065.3 Turnera subulata | reverse complement strand
AATCAAAGAGTTTGGTTTCATAAAAAATGAAGATGAACCATGTGTTTACAAGAAGGTTAGTGGGAGCACTGTTGTTTTCTTGTTGTTATATGTTGACGACATTCTACTTATTGGGAATGATATTCCGACACTACAGTCTGTAAAGGCTTGGTTAGGGAAGAATTTCTCAATGAAGGACTTAGGAGAAGCTGCCTATGTGTTAGGTATAAAGATCTATAGAGATAGATCCAAAAGGCTTCTCGGGCTAAGTCAGAGTGCATATATTGACAAGGTGCTAAAGAGGTTTAGCATGCAGGATTCCAAGAAAGGATTCTTGCCCATGTCACATGGCGACTCTCTCTCATGGAATCAATGTCCTAGTACATCTAAGGAGAGAGAGCGGATGAGTAAGATTCCTTATGCTTCGGCAATAGGTTCTATCATGTATGCCATCCTATGTACTCGACCGGATATCGCTTATGCTTTGAGTGTCACAAGCAGGTACCAATCTGATCCCGGTGAGAGTCACTGGACAGCGGTTAAGAGCATCCTTAAGTACTTGAAAAGGACTAAGGATGCATTCCTAGTTTACGGAAGCGTTGATGAGCTCATTGTAAAGGGTTACACCGATGCTAGCTTCCAAACCGACAGGGATGACTTTAGATCGCAATCAGGATATGTGTTTTGTCTTGGAGGTGGTGCTGTATGCTGGAAGAGTTCTAAGTAAGAGATAGTTGCAGATTCTACAACCGAGGCTGAGTACATTGCTGCCTCAGATGCAGCGAAAAAGGCTGTTTGGATTAAGAAGTTCATAACTGAACTTGGGGTGGTTCCTAGTATTGAGAGTCCGATTGAGCTCTATTGTGACAACAATGGGACAATCGGACAGGCTCAAGAGCCTAGATACCACCAGAGATCCAAACATATACTCCGACGCTATCATCTTATTAGAAAGATCATAGAGAGAGGCGATGTCAGACTGTGCAGAGTTCCATCTTGGAACAATGTAGCAGATCCCTTGACTATGCCGCTCACACAGCAGAAGCATGATGGTCATTCGGCATCCATTGGTATTAGATACATGTACGATTGGTTTTAGTGCAAGTGGGAGATTGTTAGTAATATGCCCAAAAGCCAATCCATGGATGATTGTAGTCATGTATATACATTAAGGTTATTCCAATAAATATGATTATGAGATATTCGCTTGCAGATATTTATAACCCTAGAATATTTTATATTCTTAAATGTCCCTAGTCGATTATTATTATGGATGGGTTGTAATAATAAATTAAGACTAGCGTATGTTGAGAATTATATGAGATATGAATTTTACATACGGGTACAAGTTAGAGAACTTGTGGACTGGACCGACCCACATAAGAACCCTACATGGAACGTTATATGATTGTCATTAGTGGTTCTTATATGTATTGTCCTTAGACCTGAGATCATCAAGGTTCCCAACATATGAGTCGTATACTTTGATATTATTCCTAGTCATCCGTAACTGGGTGGACTTAAGGGTAATCATTGGGTATATGATAAATGTGTAGTGGGTTTTGTATGATCCAGAGGGGATTCGTCCAACCCATATAACAGGTATATTATCAGATGGTTTCTTGATAGAGTTGAACTGTTAAATGCATGGCCATGCTCGGATTAGGTGATATGGTGATATCACGAGTATCCGTTTTACACAGTTAACTCGGGGATCAAGAAACTAAGATAAAACATATACGAGATTGACGTTTCCATGTCTCGGTTTAATCTTGATAATGGGACGAAAGGGATGATGACATGTTTCGAGGCATCTAGAATCAGTACTGATCTTGTCGTTCGGGTAGCAATGATGTGTTGCTAGACGCCGCTCTTTGCTTATAATTGTAAAATGAGATTTTACAATTATTGCCGAATGTTACAAGTGCCTACAGGATCACACACATAGAACCGTTGATTCGAGCAGGTGGTTGAACCGTGGTTGGACCATGGTTCGACCGGGTGTGGTTGGACCATGGTTGAACCAGGGTCGTTTTGGATCAATAATTATTTGAATTATTGATCAGACATGGTGATGTGGTGTGTTGTAATCTGATTATGTTAGTGGGAGACATTAGTGATGAGGGTCATCACCTTTGGTCCACACCATTTTGCTATTAACCTAATGGCATTATGTGTGAGTGGGTTGAGTGCCTTAGTGATCAGATCATTTTGCTCCTCTCTCACATATTCATTCAGTTTTTAGAGTATCCTTGAGAGTGTCTTGAGAGCTTCTGAGTTTTTGAGAGTAAAACACACACATACCCTTCTTTGAGAAAGAAGAGAGACACCACACAAAGCTCTCGAAAATCCTGTTGCTAGCACACCAGTTTGGGAGGGCTTGAAGTTGGAGATCGTGTGACGATTCCGACTTGATCACGGTTCGTGTGGATACCGTAGAGGGGCGGGATACCTTGTCTTGCTCTTGCTGATTCCGACACTTCAGTTAGGTGGAAGATCCTAATCGTGTAAGGTACGAAAATTGTTATTCGGTTTATACGCTTCACATGC
The DNA here is from genome assembly GCA_028386065.3 of Turnera subulata. Taxonomy (NCBI): domain Eukaryota; kingdom Viridiplantae; phylum Streptophyta; class Magnoliopsida; order Malpighiales; family Passifloraceae; genus Turnera; species Turnera subulata. Next base: position 87,735 of record JAKUCV010000922.1, on the reverse strand, counting down.
GTTCCTATGTTGTTTTCGGAAATTCCGCTGCATGTTTTTCTTGTATATGAGTGTCACATAGCATACCGAAAACTTACATATTCCACAGCTATTGTGCTACTCTATCTCGAGTCTGACTATTTGCTGAAGTTGTCTATAATTAATATCTCTTTCTTCTGGTGTAGTTTAGGATTTAGAGTTTAGGCTTTAAAGTTTTAGGATTTAAAATTTTAAGATTCAGGGTTTAGGATTTTAAGGTTTAATATTTAGTGTTTTAGGGTTTAAGGTTTTAAGATTTACGGGATTCAAGGGTTGAGGATTAAAGGTTTAGGGTTTAAGATTTTAGAGTTTAGGATTTTAAGGTTTAAAGTTTAGGGATTTTGGATTTAGAATTTTAGGGTTTAAGGTTTAATATTTCAGTATTTTAGGTTTAATGTTTAGGGTTTGGAGTTTAGGATTTTAGGGCTTAAGGTTTAAGATTTTAGAGTTTAAAGAATAGAGTTTAGTGTTTAGGTTTAGAGTTTTAGGGCTTAAAGTTTGAGTGTAGGATTTTAAGGTTTAGGGTTTAAAATTTTATGATTTTTTAGGGTTAAGGAGTTAAGGTTTGGGTTTAGGGTTTAAAATTTTTAGATTTTTAGGGTTAAGGATTCAAGATTTGGGTTTAGGGCTTAAAATTTTTAGATTTTTAGGATTAAAGATTCAAGATTTGGGTTTAGGGTTTAAAATTTTAAAGGTTTTTAGGGTTTAAGATTCAGGTTTAGCATTTAGAATTTTAGGGTTTAAAAGTTTAAAAATTTTTAGGGTTCAGGATACATAGTTTGGGTTTAGGGTATAGTTTTGAATTTAAACTTTTTGGGTTTTAGAGTTTAGAGTTAATTTGTAACCTAGAAACCAAAACACAAAAACTACTATTTATGGTTTCTTTAAATTTAGATTTTGTTGCCACTTGATGCTTAAAAAAAACGAAAACCAAGCTGTCTAGCCAAACATATTTTTAGTTATTTTTAAGAAAAATAAACCAAAAACCAAGAATTGCAACGATACCAAACAGGCCCTAAATGTATTTTAGGTGGAATCACAACTCTCACTTAGAACTACTATAAATAGGACCTGACTCGCCTATAATCCAGGTAATCAAATTCTATTTTCTCTCTCTATTACCAATTTCCTATTTGGGAGGAAATGATACTGATTTAAATGTTGGAGTATTCCTCAGAGTGGTCACAAACCCTAAACTGTCCGGCTCAGTTTAATTTTGTTTGTAGGTAATCCGAAGACCTCAATTAGGTGATACTTAGAGAGTTAATTTTCCCTATCATCATATTAGCGTCGTTTGTGGGGAACCTAATCAGAGTGTTTGGCCATTGTAGGTCATAAGGTAACAACGGAAAGAGTCATCTATAAGAATGGCGGGACCAATTGTGAAACACCCCGACCAAAATTTACACAACATACAGTATTTACCGAACAACAGTGCCGACACATGGCACAAGCTGTGTAATACAACAGAAAACTGGCCCATTGGCCCAAAAACAATAACAATCACCCGACCTCGGGTACATCAATATCAATAGCACAGCGGAAGTATTTATAAACACAATGTCAACATATGCAAAGCCCGATGCAAACTAATGGATCCGAGTCCTGTCCGAGGGTACACTGCAGCTTGCAAAGTGTGTTCCTGTACTTAGCACAAATCAAACTACGTGACCGAGTCACGCAGGCGAGGGGTGAGTCCGAAGTGCTCACCGGGTAAAATCCACAAGTAAAGATAAATATACAGGCAACCAATAATAACCAAGTCACAGACAATCACTTCACTGACGGTAACAGACAGAAGGTACTCTGTGTTATCCTAGACACACTAATCCAATTTTATTAACAGGGTCCCTATTACAAGTTAAATGGTGGCCGTCGCCAGGTAGTCATGCTAGCTAGCCCGTGGACCCCGCCCTGGTACCTCCACGTAATAACTGGCACAGAGAGGGAGCAGACCCCAAGCACACTCTCCCCCTACGCCTAAAATAAAAATTGGTACAGACAGGAAGCAGACCTCAAGCACACTCTCCCCCAGCATCATAAATATAAAGACTACCATCAGGCTATTCCAACATTTAACTGTGACTTACTAGATGTCTAAGTGTTTCCAATTTGTTAATATTACTAATTTAGTCTTCATACCACAATACTGTTAACCGACCATCAACTCATTATCCCGAGCAGGCTCGTAGCCTCTCCGCTCGTCCGGATATTAATCAATACCACTTAACCATCAGATTCCACATATTATTGTTCCGGTACTCAAATCATGTCAATCTCACAGACAACAACAAGAACAGTGAATTTATCATCACTAACATCATCAACAACAATCAACACTTATCACAACAACCATTCACAACCACAAGTGTAGTATCATACCAGCAAACATCACACGCAGTAAACAAACAGCAACTTGATATTACGGGCGGTATATTAATATTTACTTATCCTCACCTTAGCCGATAAATTCCTCCGGATACTCCTCCTCTGGTTCCGGTTCCACGTGCTCGTTCACGTTATCAAATCCTATATATAATTAATAACAAATATATAGTCACACAAATGCACAATAACATGATATGCATATGATTATTATTCCGTTAACCATAACCGGTTAATATTCTCGTATAAGTGTTAATTTCCAAAATTATATGTATTTTTTTCTCCACAAATTAATTATATCGTATATATATATATATATCTCCGGATATTATTCCGGTATTAGATTTTGGTAATTCTCTTTCCAAAATATTTTTATCTAAAATTATTTGTCGTAACACATATTCCTTTTTCCAAAATTATTACCTACTTCCCTTAATATAATTACGTGATATATATATATACTTGCTATATACCCATATTATGTATATGCATATTGTTGTTCCTTTTATTTCCAGAAAATATAATTACGTTTGTAAATCAATTCCAGCAAAGTATAATTATATGTTATTTTAATTTCGGGTTGGGCCAGGTATAGGTTTGAGCCCAACAGAAGCCCAACCAAATATTTACTCAAACCCACTAAGGTCCAGGCTTGCTGTTCCAAGATATCGGGCCTAAGTCCAAGCCCAATACTTGAACCCAACAGCCCTGACCCATGTGTGGGTCGTCTTCAATCCCGAGCTCACCTACGACTATGTCGGCGCGGTGGTGACGCGAGGTAAAGCTCGATCCGGCGACACGAGGAAGTGGCGCGACGCATGGACGAAGGGGCGGCGACATCGCTGCTGTAGGTGGGGTCGCGTGGAGGCGCAACCTGACTCGTTGTGGCTCGCTCCGTTGAGCTTGCCTTGGTTGGACGGTGCTGCAACGACGGTCGGCGCGGGCAGAGAGGAGGGAAGAAGAGAAGATGGTGGCGTGTTCGTGGTGGTGCAAGTGGTGGTCTCAGGTGGTGGTGGTTGCTCGGGTGGTGGCGCATACGTGGAGAAAAAAAAAAGAAGAAGAAGAAAAGAAATGGGTGTGGGGGTTGTTTCTTTTATTTTTCTAATGGGTGTGGGGGTTGTTTCTTTTATTTTTCTTTTCTTTTCTTTTCTTTTCCTTTCTTTTCCTTTCTTTTTTTTTTCCGGTTGGTTTGCAAACAACATGATGGGACTGGGTTTATGGGTTTGTGTTTGTAGGTAAAGAGAGGTTTGGGCAGTTTGCAGGAAAAAAATACTGGGTTTCTAGTTTTTTTTCAGGGAAGAAGATGGTACTGGGTTGTGTGTGGCATCCAGAACAAACATTTTCTTTTATATCCAGAAGAGAAGAAACCGTTAGTTGTGGCAGACAAAGGATAAAAGGAAAAATGGTATAAAGGTGTCGGTGTAACGGTTGTATGTGCATGAATGAGCAGGGAAGAATCTAACCCAGCAAAATGTCTCTTATGCCCTTCTTCCTTTCTTTAGTTTTCAAACCACACCAGGGGCATAATCGTCTTTTCGCAGTTTTCCAAACTGGAAAAATTCCAACTTGTCCCGGAAAAACTGCAAAAATATCCTCGGTTTCGGGATCCGACACTCGATTTACCTTGAATTAATTACCCAAGATTAATTCATTTGGTAAATCACTATATAAAGACTTTTACAGTCCGATAAAAATACAAATTTTTACCCGAGCTGTTACATTCTACCCACCTTAAAAAAATTTCGTCCCCGAAATTCCTTGTCTTATTCGTGGGTCCTACCATGATATGCTTCTGATACGCTCTTCCAGCTGTCCGAACTCAACACGATATCCCGTTTATACCCTTACGCGTCTTTGGCTCCCTTATAAAAGCCAAACCTCAAAACCTGGCAAACTTACTCTCTGCCATGGACTCACCAATAAGAACTCGAACTACCTCTAACTCAGAGGAGTTAAGTTATACAGGTGGGGTTAATCCCTTTACGGACTCCGATGAAGAACAGCCGAAGAAACGCTTCAAGACGAACATCATCGGTCTCAAGGAACATATGGTCGTCTCCAGGAGACGGCGAAAGAAACCTGTCGGCAAGGAGGAACCTTCCGGTCGCAAGGATGCTGATGATAGGAAGGGCAAGGCAACTGCTCCCAGTGAAACATCACTGCAGACACTGAAGCTTCTGACCGCTTCACTGAAGAAGATCAACACGGCGGTGATGTAGATCGAACAGGCGTGTATGGGACTCTCCTCTCAGGTCGAGAACATACAAAAACTTGTAAAAGATTTAGAGAAGCAAGTAACTCCATAGAGTACTCCTTCTATATTGTAATATGTTATCGAGAATAAACAAGATGTCTTTATTAAGTCAAAACCTGTTATTAATAATCTGAAAACGTATATGGCAGAAATGAAGTGTTTTAAGACAACATAAAACCAACAGAAAGGGAATAAACCAAACCCTTTTGTTAACAATCCGAAACATAAATACCAGTGACATTTTTTTGAAGAAAAGAAACCAACAAAAAGGAAATAGAACCAAACCTGTTATTAGTAACCCAAAAACACAGAAGGTGGTAAGAGTAAATATTTCATGTAAAGATAAAAACCAGTAAGGAAGAAATAAAATCAATCATAAAGAAGTTAAATAAAACTCGTTTTCCTTATCCAGCGCTCTTAGACCGGTCACATAGGTCCTCGATTCTGAGCATCGCAACTTGTAGTTACTATCGGAGATGTCGGTTCTCTATGTGAAAACGTCCATCATCTGTCTTTTTCGTCAAGGGTGCCTCCTTAGGAAGGAGGAATACGCTGGCCTACAGCCTGATAAATGAGCGTCCCGAGGAACTACCGAACGAGCTCGGCAGGATGCCTCGTCTGGTTTTCGTCGACGAACTCTACTCGTCCAGGTTCTTTGTCACTCCTATGGAAGAGACATTCTTCCTAGAGGACCAAATCAGCCTAAGAACCTCCTTTTATGGCTCGGCCAATTCCGTCATGTTTTTCATTTCTGAAAGACTTCAGGAATTCAACCTAGAGCCCACTTGTCAATTCCTAGACCAAGGTACCTATTACCAGCTTTCAATGACTACCCAGAGCATGCCCAGAGTAACTAGGTTACCACCAACTTGGCCAAAGGCCCGTCTACTGGTTTGGAACTGTAGAGGAATCGCTAGGCATTCCCAGGAGTTCGTGCGTACCCTGAGGGATTCGAAGAACTAGTACAAGCCCAACATGGTTCTGCTCACGGAGACCCAGTGGCAGCCCAAAGACGATCACGGTGTCATCCCACTTCGTTTCCCTCCGGCAAACCGGTTCGAACTTCACGGCCAAAACAACACGGACGGTATGTGGTTCTCATGGAACGATAACATTAGGGTCAACATTACCAATGACCCTACTAGCTTCAGGGTCAATGTTGTACCAGCAAGATAAATAATTTTAATAATAATAATAATGTAATAATAATATTAGTAATAATAATAATATTTATATTTCTGCATGTTTATGGCATCAATTACCTCTTATGTGAATGTTTTGTGGCAAGCTGGCGTCCCTCGATTGGATCCATAATGCACTAACCATATGAATGTTATGCAATCATGTAAATCATGTGGAGCGAGCTATGCACAACAATCAAGCATAGTAAACACCCAAGGACCTACCGCCCGCTCCGCTACCAAAATGAAAGACCCCGACCTAAATTTGCCCAACATACAGTATTTACTGAACAACAGTACCGACACGTGGCACAAACTGTGTAATACAACAGAAAACAAGCCCATTGGCCCAAAAACAATAACAATCACCCGACCTCGGGTACATCAATATTAATAGCACAGCGGAAGCATTTATAAACACAATTTCAACATATGCAAAGCCCGATGTAAACTAATGGATCCGAGTCCTGTCCGAGGGTACACTGCAGCTTTCCATATGTGTTCTTGTACTCAGCACAAATCAAACTACGTGACCGAGTCACGCAGGCAAGGGGTGAGTCCGAAGTACTCACCGGATAAAATCCATAAGTAAAGATAAATATACAGGCAACCAATAATAACCAAGTCACAGACAATCACTTCACTGACGGTGACAGACAGAAGGTACTCTGTGTTATCCTAGACACTCTAATCCAATTTTATTAACAGGGCCCCTATCACAAGTTAAATGGTGGCCGTCGCCAGGTAGTCAAGCTAGCTAGCCCGTTGACCCCGCCCTGGTACGTCCACATAATAACTGGCACAGACAGGGAGCAGACCCCAAGCACACTCTCCCCTAGCGCCTAAAATAAAAATTGGTACAGACAGGGAGCAGACCCCAAGCACACTCTCCCCCAGCACCATAAATATAAAGACTACCATCAGGCTATTCCAACATTTAACTGTGACTTACTAGATGTCTAAGTGTTTCCAATTTATTAATATTACTATTTTAGTCTTGATACCACAATATTGTTAACCGACCATCAACTCATTATCCCGAGCAGGCTCGCAGCCTCTCCGCTCGTTCGGATAATAATCAATACCACTTAACCATCAGATTTCACATATTAATGTTCCGGTACTCAAATCATGTCAATCTCACAGACAACAACAAGAACGGTGAATTTATCATCACTAACATCATCAACAACAATCAATACTTATCACAACAACCATTCACAACCACAAGTGTAGTATCATACCAGCAAACATCACATGCAGTAAACAAACAACAACTTGATATTACGGGCGGTATATTAATATTTACTTATCCTCACCTTAGCCGATAAATTCCTCCGGATAGACCTGGCAAAACGGGTAGTGACACGACAACCCGACACGAACCCGACACGAAATTAGCAGGTATAGGTCAGAGATTTTCAACCCGTTTAGTTAAATGGGTCGACCCGACACGACACAAAAATTAGCAGGTCAGGTCGCGGGTTGACCCGCCAACCCGATAGGTACCTGTTTATGACCCGATTATATTTAGGGTATAGATATTTTACTGATTTAATATAAGACTTATTCAATATTTAAGGCTAAAATTACTAAAATTATCCAAAAATATTTCTATAAATGCTTTAAAATATTATTATATTATGATTCTACAATTTATAATTTTTTTTAATATATGAGAAAATCTAATTATATACTATTTGCTTAAAAAATACGCAAAGTAAAAAAATTTCAAACTAATTTTTAGGCTTGTTAGACTTAATAGGTAACCCGCGGGTCAACCCGAACCCGACACGATAATAAACGGGTTGGACACGACACGACACGATTATTAATTGGGTCGGGTCGGGTTGAAGATTTGGAACCCGATTACCTGTTCAACCCGACACGAACCCGACATGACAACACGAATTGCCAGGTCTATCTCCGGATACTCCTCCTCTGGTTCCGGTTCCATGTGCTCGTTCACGTTATCAATTCCTATATATAATTAATAACAAATATACAGTCACACAAATGCACAATAGCATGATATGCATATGATTATTATTCCGTTAACCATACCCGGTTAATATTCTCGTATAAGTGTTAATTTCCAAAATTATATGTTTTTTCTTTCTCTACAAATTAATTATATCGTATATATATATATATATCTCCGGATATTATTCCGGTATTAGATTTTGATAATTCTCTTTCCAAAATATTTTTATCTAAAATTATTTGTCGTAACACATATTCCTTTTTCCAAAATTATTACCTACTTCCCTTAAAATAATTACGTTTTATATATATATATATATATATATATATATATATACTTGCTATATACCCATGTTATGTGTAACAGCCCAGGTAAAAATTTCATTTTTACCGGGACTGTTTACGTTAATTTACAGTAATTTACCGTTGATTTTTAATCTTGGGTAAATAAATTATGGTAATCGAGCATTGGATTCCAAAACCGAGCCTTGTCCTACGCTCGGGATTTTTTCTGCGGATTTTACGGACCAAGTTGGGATTTTTCTGGGTCCGGAAATCTTCGGAAAAGCCGGGTTTATTCTCGAATTATCGGACCAGAAATAAGATAAGTGGGTATACCGGATATTTTCGGGTCCAGGTGGGTCACACTTCACATGCAGCATAGTAACTGCATAATTGAAGTTCAATTATTCAGCCGCCAATTCCTATTAAGCCTGTGACTTATCAATAATTTTGCTGTCTATATAATTATTTTTCTTCTGCCTACCTAAAGCACGCCATCATCTGCAACTTCTTCTTCACTGCCTCACCTTCAAATCCACAAAACTACTCACTGCCAATCTAAACCAGAAAAAAATAAAAGAAACAACCAACATACAGCCGACACGTCACCGCCCTTCCCTTCCTTCTTCTTTTTCTTTTCTGCCACCACCACAAGCCGCCGCCCGTGGGCAGCTGAGACCACCGGCCGAGCCACCGCACGCATCACCACCCCTACTGTCACCTTCCTCCGCCCGTGGGCAGCTGAGACCACCGGCCGAGCCACCGCATGCATCACCACCCCTACTGTCACCTTCCTCGCAGTGTCGCCGACCAGACGCCGTCCTCGTTTCCCCAACCCTGCCCTCGATGCGCCGCCGGCAGTCTGCAACCCGACGGGCCCCTTTCTTCTTGCTGCTCGACGCCACCTCCGTCGGCCTCCCTCGCGGCCTCTCTCTGCTCGCGCCGTGTCCTCCCTCGCACCGCCTCCTTCTTCGCGCTACCTCCTGCCTCGACCGCCGCTGCTGCCCTGCCGACGCCGGAGCTCGAGGTGAGCATAGGAGGGACGACCCGGATGGGTCATGATATGGGCGGGCTGACCCGTTTTCTTGCGGGTCCTGTGTGGTGTGGGCTTGCTGGGCGCGCGGGCCGACTGTGGCCTTTGCTTGGGCTCGCGGTCCGGGCCTGCTGCCCCTGGTCAGCCTGTTGGCCTGGGCTCTTGGAAGCTGGGCCTGAACTTGGGTTTGGGCTGAATTTGGGCATGGGTTGTATAGTAAAGCCCAGCCCGATTTAATTAAAAAAAAGAGATAAAAAGAGAGAATTAATCTGGAAAAAAAATGATGAAGAGGAAAATTAATCTTGGAAAGATATTATATGGTATATAGCATGTGGAAAGAAAGTAATAACTTGAAGAAATAATATTTTGGGAAGTACATACTTATAGAATAATTTTCGAAAGGATATTATCAAAGTATTATACCGGTATAGTATCCGGGTATAGGTATAAGTGTAGAATGGTATTTTGGGCACTTTATGTGTGCATATTATTTGATTGATATAGGAGTTGATAACGAACAATTTGCTGAGGAACCGGACTTGGAACTTGCCGGACAATTCCATAATTGATTATCGGCTAAGGTGAGGATGGATAACCCTTGTTATGTTGCCTGTAATACTTTGTGTGCTTTGTTGTTCGATTGAACTGCTGAATTGTTGATTGTTGGCTGAATATCTGCTGTGGATATTATTGTTGCTTTGGACTGTGTTATTGATTCTGTGGATATTATGCTGAGATTGATGTTGAACTATTGACTGTGGAAATTGTGAAAAAGAAATTGGAATTGAGATTGGAATTGATTTGAGATATTGATATAATTGTCATGTGGAAGGTAGTGATACGACCCGACGGTTTGAAAATTAATTCTGGGATGCTATGGTCGGTTTTTGGTTTGGTTGGCCCGTCATGCCTGAGGTTGGGGTATACCGAATACCCAGAGGCTCGGATATGCCGAATATCCGCAGTGGCTCGGATATGCCGAATATCCGCAATGGCTCGGATATGCCGAATATCTGGTTGGCATGACGTCGCCTGTGGTTAGGGTATACCGAATACCCAGTGGCTCGGATATGCCGAATATCCGCAGTGGCTCGGATATGCCGAATATCCGGTTGTTCTAGTATGAGGATTGGTTTTTGACCTAGCATCCGGAATTAATTGATTACCAGGTACGACCCTAGCTTGTCCAGTGATGGGGGCCCGGAAGATAAAATTGGTAATAATAATAAATATTCTTTTGGCCTTGGCTCAGTTGTTGAGATATGTTATTGCTTGTCTGTGATTGCTTTTAAGTATTACGGTTGCTTGCATATCACTGTTTATCCTTCGTCGGTGAGCACTTCGGACTCACCCCTCGCCTGCGGGGTTTCATCCCGTAGGTTAAGTTGTTTCCGTAGTTCAGGTACGACGTTCGATGGCTGCTGCTTTCTTCTCCACCTGACTCCGGATCCATACCTCCGTCGCATGTGCATAAGTCTTCCGCTGCTGTCCATTGCATATGATGCTGTTTATGATTCCGCTGCTGTATGATGCTGTGTTGCTGTTTTCCTTTGATAAGTATATTACTGATACTATCTGCTACTGCTGTTGAGCACTGTGTTTGAGTTGAATAATGGTTTCCGTGTATGGGAGACGGATGATGTATATGATGTATTTGGATTTACTATGTAGTATTTTGACTATGATGTACTGTCTGTTCTATCAATAAGAATAGTTTTGGCACGTGTTTACTGTACTACGGTAAATACGGGTCGGGGCGCTTCATTATGTATATGTATATTGTTGTTCCTATTATTTCCAGAAAATATAATTACGTTTATAAATAAATTCCAAGCAAAATATAATTATATGTTATTTTAATTTTGGGTTGGGCCAGGTATAGGTTTGAGCCCAACAGAAGCCCATCCAAATATTTACTCAAAACCACTAAGGTCCAGGCTTGTTGTTCCAAGATATTGGGCCCAAGTCCAAGCCCAATACTTGAACCCAGCAGCCCTAACCCATGTGTGGGTCGTCTTCAACCCCGAGCTCACCTGCGACTACGTCGGCGCGGTGGTGACGTGAGGTGAAGCTCGGTCCGGAGACACGAGGAAGTGGCGCGACGTGTGGACGAAGGGGCGGCGACATTGCTGCTGTAGGTGGGGTCGCGTGGAGGCGCAACCCGACTCGTTGTGACTTGCTCCGTCGAGCTCGCATTGGCTGGACGGTGCTGCAACGACGGTCGGCGCGGGTAGAGAGGAGGAAAGAAGAGAAGATGGTGGCGTGTTCGTGGTGGTGCAAGTGGTGGTCTCAGGTGGTGGTGGTTGCTCGGGTGGCCGCGCGTACGTGGAGAAAAAAAAAAGAAGAAGAAGAAAAGAAATGGGTGTGGGGGTTGTTTCTTTTATTTTTTTTCTGGTTGGTTTGCAAACAACACGAAGGGACTGGGTTTATGGGTTTGCGTTTGTAGGTAAAGAGAGGTTTGGGCAGCTTGCAGGAGAAAAATTGTAACGACCCGGGTAAATTTTCCGTGATTTTTACAAAGTTGATTTAACTTCTACTGTGGTAAATAAATTTTATCGCGGTTAATCAAAAATTTTACCAACCCGAGTTAATTTCCGATATAAATTTTTATCATTTTTACTACTTCATAGATGATTAATATTATTTCTACCATTATTATTTTCCAAACCAACAGTAATAATAATACTTTTCATTATTATTTTAGACGGAATACTTGTGTGCAAAAATAATATTTACTAATTATAAATCTTAAACGCCGTAATCCGAGGATTCTAACGGACCGAGCTTTTCCGAAAGTTTTTATGAGAATAACCAAGCTTCGTTTTGATCACTGAGGATACACGACATTCTGGAGTTTCATTCGTTAACCGAGCCTCGGAACTATTTTCCGAGGGTTACATGGGACTTCCGAGCCTCCGCCAAGGCTTATCGAGCCTCGGTTTTCATTTTCGAGACTTGGACGACGCTTAGGGGTATTAATCGGATTTTCTGAGCCCAAGTTGTATTTTCGGACTCGGGACGGAAAGACGAGAGTACCCCTGCGATCACGTTATTCCGACATGGAAATCCGAACCGGCCAATCGTGGCTTGCCACGTGGCCAATTACCTTTCTTTTCCTTTCTTTCTTTCTTTTTCTCTTTCCTTTTCTTCTTCTCTCCCTCTTTTTCCTTCCGCCGTCCACGTTTTCCTCATCTCTTTCCCGTTTTTCTTCAACTGGTCCCTACCCCTTTCTTTTCCTTCTTATCTTCCCTGTTTCTTTCCCCTTCCTTTTTCTTTATTTTTTTTCTTCTTCCTCTCCATGATTTCCCCCACTCCCCTGCACCATCTTCTCCACTTTCTCTTTTTTTTTCTTATCTTATCTCTTCCTCCCCATCCTCCCAATTTCTCTGTCTCTTCGACCACTCCCTCCTTTCCCCTCCTATTTATTCCCTGACCGTACCTCTCACATCTCCGTCACCCATCTCTTCTCCTCCTTCCCTCTCCTTCTCCTTCCTGCAACCGTCGACCCAACTCTCTCTTCTTCCTCATCAATCACATACGTTGAGGAGCAGAGCACAGACCTGCTGCCGCCACCTCTTCCCTTCTTTAATTCCTTCTTCTTCCTCACCTGCTCCTCTCTTGCTGCCGCCTGAAGCCGCCACTGCCAGTGTCGCTGCTGCAACCATCGTCTCCTCTTCTCCTCAAATCCGCCACTGCCACCTCCACTCTATGCCGTCGCCGCCCCTGGGTGAAGAAGCCGAGACCATCACGACGGTCAGGGACAGGGGCTCGCACCGTCGTCATCGTGAGTCGCCTCCTCCTCTGCCTCCTTCCTCTCCTTCTCACCCTCGCATCTTCTCCCTTTCACCTTTGCCTTACGGTCGCCGCCCTTCCTTATCGTCGCTGCGGCAGTGAGATGTGGGTAAGTCTTGCCGACGATCCTTTCCTCTTTCTCTTCCCTTTCTTTAAACCCGGTTTATGTGAACTAAATTAATCGAGTTTTGGTCTTGTGTTTCTGGTTGGATTCTGTTGAAACGGGTTGGGGATGCTGCCGTGGTTGTGTGGGTTTGTGTTGGGTGTTGTCGAGGTCGGTGCGTGCGGTTATGGATTTGATGATGCTGCTATGGGCGTGGGTAGTGATTCTGGGCTTCGTAGATGCTGTCGTCCGGTGGAGTTCCGGCCATTGGAAGGTTGCTGTGGGGATGGTGTGTTTGATGATAGCCGGACTGTTGTTCTGGGGGTGTGGTTTGGACGTTTTGTTTGGCGATGAACAGGAACTGGAATGGTACCGTGAACAGTACTTGGCCGGAATCCGGCGAGACTCCGGTGTCCCGGGAATTTTCTGGCGAGCTCGGAAACGGATTTTGGGTTAAACCCGAACCTTATAACCATATGCATCCTTAACGAACCCGAACCCGAACGATATTAACGGACCCGGACTTTTAAACAATGCTAATTAAAAATTGAATAACTTGATTAACATTAACCTATATTTCATTTTATGCTTTACTTTATTTATGCTTTTATTTAATTTATGCTTATTTATCCTATGCCTTTATTTAATTTTCAGAATGGGTTATTAAAAAGGCCCATAATGTTTAGTTTCCAATTTAATTTCATTTGCGTTTACCTGGGCTCGCGAAAGGCCCATTGTATTTAATTTCAGTTTTATTAATTTTGATTGGGCTAATTATACTAGAAGGCCCATGATATTTAAATTCTAATCAAATCTTTTAATTAATCAATCCAAGCTGTTTTATCTTTCCCGATGGGCTAAACGCACGTGAAGGCCCACCAAACTTAATTTCTAAATTCTTTAATTATGATTTAACCGGGTTAATATTTTAAGGAGTCCATATACATATATGAGTATATATCTAATATGTTTAATTCCATTCTTTTAAATTAAAATAATGTTACTTATTTGATTTATCAATTTTATTCATATATATATATATATATATATATATATATATATTGCGTAAATCGCGCTACCGACCTTTACATTGGCTATATAATATTGGGCCAAGATTTAATAATTATATATCTTGGGCTGTTTGTGTATATATATATATATGATATACCATATACATGGACGTAATATATAAATAAGTAATTAATGAATTGATTTATGAATTAAAATGATATAATTTTTGGATTTGAATATGTATGTATAAGTCTAATATATGACCGTACAGAATTTATTTCATGGCTATATTATGTTTTGCTAACCTACCAGGGTATTTTGTTAATAGTATTATTACTAATATCTTTATTCCATCAGGATATATACGTACATGTATTTGCAAATATAAAATATTTACTACACTACGATATAATACCATAAATCGGCAATGTTAATTTCTTACCGATAGAAACATTTTTCATTTAACAGTTTTATTACCGATACATTATTTAAATAACATTTTGGCGTATTTATCGTATCCACTGTTTTATAATTATTGTAATAAAACACATAAGTATTTAGTATAATATCGGGAATAATTATTCTAAGAAATATCATTTACGTCATATGAACTGTGAGTATTTAACGGATCGTAACTTGATTTATTTACAAATATATTATCTTAAATATACATTACGTATAAGTGTACTATATATGCCTTATTGTCATAAGCGGCCTAAGGGCCGGAATATCGGCTTGGATGCTCGATTTTGGTTTTTGATTTATGTTGGATATGATTGGTATACCAGATGGAAAATAAATTATTAGTAACCTAATAAAATGAACTGATAAGCCGTCTAATAACTGTTAACCGGCATCATGCATAATCATCTTGTTTGTGCATTATAATTGATTACTGTTGTTGTATTATAGGAATATCAAGGCTTAACCGGATACCAGCTTCCGAGGAGTATCAGGTGAGGTTGCATATACGTCATTCCACCCGTGATAGCCGGGATGGTTGGTCTTGGAACTACATAGGTTCCATTGCATCTTATGGTTTATTGTTGTTGATATCTTTGTGATATTCGGTGATAATTGTTGTGAAGATTTGTACTTTGCTGAGATTGCCTTGTTGGACTGTGATGTGATATGTTCATATGCATGATGTCTCATGATCATACCCTGGGAGGTTGTCAGTCCTCAGTATAGACGGTTGACCGTGGTCGGCATAGGTTGCCGGTTTGCGGGTGTTAGTTGTTGTCGTTGGTCGTGAGTAGTCTATTGTTGTTGGCATCGGTTTCCAGTTGTCTTTTGTTGGTTGTTGGTTTCTTTTGATAATTTTCAGATGAGTATAACTTTTCGTTTTTTATCGAATATTGAGATATGTTGGTTGTCGGCTGTGGTCGACGGTTGGATGATTGTTATTTCTAAGGGTATGTCGGTACCCAGAGATCGAGCTTAATGAGTGTTGTTGATGTGGTTACAAGTTGCTGTGACGACTGCTGTTACCGTGTTGTGTTGTGATTCTACCCGAGGACCGGTTTGTGATGTTGATTGGGTATGGTCCGTGCAGGTTGCCGATGAGGCTCACGTGATTTGAGATTGTTTTGGTACCGGGTTAGATGATCGGCAAGCACAGTAACGGTTTGTTATCACACAATGAGGAATCTCTGTTGAGTATAGTCTGTCAGGACCAGAGTTTGTGTCATGTAGACTGGGTCGGTTACCCAATATGTAGTTGAGTTGAGGTGTCCTGGTCGGGCACTAGAGTATTGTATAGTCTGTGAGGTGTTGGGTGGTCAGTGCATTGCATAGTCGATGGGGTGGACAATTGCATAGTCGGCATTGTTTTTTATGATTGTATTTGTACAGTGTTCTGTTCACTACTCGTATGTTGTGTTGATGTGCTCTTGACTGTTAAATATGCTATGTTGTTAATCATGAGTTATGTGTCGGTGAAATTATGGAGAATCTCACCCCTCACCTGCCCCATCGGCAGGCTACGTTGTTCCCTGTGCAGGTATGCATCATGGCAGGCTGTGGCATCTCCTCCGACGAATCTGGATCCATAGTGTTGCATCGAGTCGATTGATGCTTTTGCTGTGATTCTTAAAAATTGCTTCCGCTGTGCTATTATCGTTATTGCACCCGAGATCGGGCGGTTGATATTATCTTTGGGCCGTTGGGCTGGATTATTCTGTTGTATTTAGTGTTTGTGCCACGTGTCGGCACTGTTGTTTGGTAATTACTGTTTGTTGGGTAAATAGAAGACGGGGTGTTTCAAAAATACTGGATTTCAAGTTTTTTTTGCAGGGAAGAAGATGGTACTGGGTTGTGTGTGGCATGCAGAACAAACATTTTCTTTTATATCCAGAAGAGAAGAAATTGTTAGTTGTGGCAGACAAACGGTAAAAGGAAAAATGGTATAAAGGTGTCGGTGTAACGGTTGTATGTGCATGATTGAGCAGGGAAGAATCTAACCCAGCAAAATGTCTCTTATGCCCTTCTTCCTTTCTTTAGTTTCCAAACTACACCAGGGGCATAATCGTCTTTTCGTAGTTTTTCAAACTGGAAAAATTCCAACTTGTCCCGGAAAAACTGCAAAAATATCCCGAACGTGGAACAAGGCTCGGTTTCGGGATCCAGCGCTCGATTTATCTTGAATTAATTACTCAAGAAAATTCATTCGGTAAATCACTGTATAAAGACTTTTACAGTCCGGTAAAAATAAAAATTTTTACCCAGGCTGTTACAAATTGCGATGGAAATCACTCAGAAAACGAGTCGCAAATATTAGACAATGTCAATAACATTACCCGAGGCAAGATGTGTCGTTTGAGAGACAAAATTTTAAGAGCGTTGCGAAAAAGTTGGAAGCGACGTGCTAAGAAAATGCTAAAACCTCAAACAAGAGGGGTAAGCTTTGCCTAAAACGAGACAGAGAAAATGCTTCATCTGAAGACTATTCGTGCCCCTAAAAAACTATGAGAACTAGTGATAATTCAGAGGGCCCAGGCTTAAATAAAAAATTAAAGGAAGTGCTATCCCAACACTAGTTTCCTGTTAAAACTAAAACTAATGGGGAACATAGAACTATGCCCCTTTACCTGCGAAATTGAGGAGTAAAATCCTCCCAAAAATTATAAAGCGCCGAATATGGTCCTTTATAAGGCAAACACTAATCCACTAGAACAGTTAGGGAAGTATATGGGAACGATGGCTAGCTGTACATGGTTGGTCAGACGTGATTCTATGTAAAGCGTTCATAGGGAACCTAGACCGGAAAGCATCATCCTGGTATAACACGCTGCTCAAAATATCAATTCATAGTTTTAAAGAATTATGTGATAAGTTCTTGGGTCTTTTTGCCAGTGAAATTAGGATGAAACAAAATCAATTTAGTCTACTGGCAGTAGGGCAGCAAATGAGCCGCTCGAGGCTCAGCTCGATAATAGCTCGTTCGAGCCTAGCTCGTTAAGGAAACGAGCCAAGCACGAACTTGTCTGTAAAAAGCTCGAAACTAAATGAGCCGTGCCCGAGCTTACTGAAACTTGACTCGTTAGCTCGTGAGCTTGGCCTCATTTAGGTCGATTAAGTAACTTGTGAGAAATTCATCAGTCATGTTTTCTTAAAAAATTAAGCTTATAAATTGTATTCTATTAGATTGAACCCTACATGATAAAATAACTTAACTAGGTCATAATTAACAAACTAAAATAACTTAATTAGCTTATATTGCATTTTATTTTAATTTTTATTTTAAAATCTTGAAGCTAGAAAAATGATTTATTTTTAAGTTTTATTGAATATAATAGATCTATCATCTTTTAAAAAATATTTCTATCATTATGTCATTAATAAAATACTTATAATTTTATATGATATAAGTTGATATGGTTGATTAGTTAAATTATTAATTAATAATATATTTTTTTATGAACTTAGCTTGTAATTATTGGCTCGTTTATAGCTCAATAAGGCTTTACTAAACGAGCCGAGCTTGAGACGAGCCTGAGCCCACCAAAATCTTAATGAGCCAAGCTCGAGCTTAGTATCTAGGCTCGAGACAAACACGAGCCGAGCTTGAGCTTGGTTAAATTTTCACGAGCCGAGCCTGAGCCATCAAAAGTTCGACTCGGCTCGGCTCATTTGCAACCCTAATTGGCAATGAAACATGAAATAGGTGAGACCCTTAAAGACTTTATCCCGCGTTTTAGTCAAGCAGCGGTTAAGATACCAATTCTAACCCTTGCGGATAAAGCACATGCCCTTCTCATGACTACCAAGATTGAGGCGTTGAAACGGGCATTAGCTCCAGAAGAACCCGACATCGATTATGCTTTAATGCGATAATACAATGGGAAATCATCGTAGAAGAGTTGCTAACAGTTGACGAATATAACCCTGATGGCTAGCGGTTAAGATATAGACGAGATAGGGCAAGACGTAGGGGTGTAAACGAGCCGAGTCGAGCCGAGTAGTGTCATGCTCGACTCGAGCTCGTTAAGTAAATCCCAAGCTCGAGCTCGAGCTCGAGCTCAATCGAGCTTGTATATTTGAGCTCGAGCTCGAGCTCGTTAGATTTTCCATTGTTCGAACTCGGCTCGTTAAGTCTCGTTAAGCGGTGGTTGGCTTCGGTAGCTACGTCTCAACTCGACAGAGCTCGTTAACTCGAGCTCGATTAAGCTCGATTATAGAAACTATGACGAGTACATAACCCTATTATATTGAAATTTATTTTCATTCAACGAAATTAAGATAAAGGCGACGAAATTTATGGCCCAAAATAAAAGATGATTTTATTATGATGGATTTTACACAAATACAATAAAATATTTTACACTTTTTATAAAATAAAATACAACAAAATAAGCCGGAATCCAGCGGAATGAAGGAAAACTCGAACTCGGTTGGCCCCCCACAGATCTACTCCATAATTGTACGCACCATGGACAGATTTGCATGAAAGCAGCTGGATCTCCTCATGTAGGAACCGGATCTGGGAATCCCGACCTAGGGTCTACTCGTCTACGCCTCCACTGGACACGTCTGGATCTAACCGGAATCCGTCACCAACAACCCGAACTCGCCATGAGAACATCCAGTTCGTCAAACCATCCCAAATTAAACCAGAAACAACAACCAAAACAACATTAGAACCCAACCAACCACAACTCAAAATAAACCAAACTGGGTACTAGATGCTTACCCACAGACTGCTTGGAGATTCTCAACCATCTCTCGACCTCGGAGAGGTAGGCGGAGCCGGTGTAGAAGGTGATGTTCTCGCCCTAGGAGCGGCGCTCGTGGAGGGACTCCTCGGCAAAGAGGTATTCCGGGGAGGTGGGGAGGTGGTATAGGGTTTGGATTTGGTGGGGGATGGTCACGTTCTCGCCGGGTCGGGCTGGCGTTCTGGCTCCGGGTTACGATGTTGAAAAGCCATCTGGGTCGAGACTCGAGAGAGAGAGATGGAGGCTGGAGAGGAAAACTGAGTTCGCTTGTGATTTACAGTTGCTTTTTAGATTCGAGGGTTTGAGAGATGAGGGTCAGAGAAAGAGGGAAAGGAGGGTTGGCTGTGTTCGTGTCGTGTGGTGTTTGTTGTGAATTTGTGTGTGCTGCTTTTTTTTAGGGTTAGGGGGAAAAAATTAGGGAAGCCGGATTGGAATGGAATTTGATATGGGTTTGGGTTTGTGTTTGGGCTTAAGACACATGGCTCAAGTTTTTTTTCTAAATATATGGCCCATATAAATTTTTTTTACAAGCCCAATAAGAGTAAAGCTCGATAAAGCTCGCGAGCGTTACGAGCCGAGTACTGGTAAGCTCGAGCTCAGCTCGATAGCACTCTAAGCTCGACTCGAGTTCGGCTCGAGCTCGATAAGCACGAGTCGAGTTCGAGTAGCCAGCGAGTCGATCCCGAGTAGCTCGCGAGTAGCTCTGCTTGTTTACACCCCTAGCAAGACGTGGTTTAAAAAGCCAGAGAGTAAATGATTGCCAAAAGCACGGTAAAGAGGATAATAAATACGACAAATCCCAACCCTCAAAATCCTTTACTCCTCACAAAGTCCCCACTCTAAGGTGTTAATAGAAATCATAATTCTCACTTTGAATTTCTTATTTATAAATATGACCCATTTCACGCATGATACAAGTACCTATATAGCTAATTACTCTTTGTCACTCTCGATTGCATAATTCCGATTTAGATGAATACCTTAAGCGTCGGAGTATCCGGAGGTCTTAATTCCTAAATCCCCTACTTAGTTTAGCTTATTTTATAGATTGTTCTAGACCTCTCAATTGGGTGAGAGGTGGTTTGGTAATTCCCACCGTCATCAGGCGATGAAATGCTAGGCAGTTAAATATGGCGGCTGCACCGCAGCACATCGGGAGGCCATGTGATATTATTATGGTGAGGTAGGCGGTGGACTGTTCTATCGAAACGGAAAACAGAAGAAAACATGACATGAGAGGTGAGGTGCGGGATGGGGGGAATGAAAGAGGAATGTGCATAGCTAGCAACAGTAATACATTATTATGTAGATATTAAGTAAAGGTGGGGTCCCTTCCCTTACCCCTTGTGTCATGTCTATGTCAAGGGTCATAATATAATGCGTGCGTTTTTCCAACACATTTGGTTTTTCCATTTTCCTCTTACATTTCTACAAGTCTGTCTAAACTTCAAAACAAAGCTTATCCCAACCCCTACCTACTCCAAACCATTCTGCCTCGACCAAAAACTCGGAGAAGAAGAACCCAACCCAAAAGGAACGGTTTTACCTGGTCTCTCTGTTTTCTTCTTCTGCTTTTGAAGATTGATCGAAGCAAGTAGTAATGGAGGTTAAACGCAGAAGAGCCCGGGCGTTGGTGTCCAGGCTCAGCTCCGTGTCGGAACAAACCCGGGCGGATGCCTTGTCTGAGCTCCGCCTCATCACGAAACAGGACGCCGAATCGCGCCCCTTGATCGCCGAAGCAGGGGCCATCCCTTACCTGGCGGACCTCCTCTACTCCTCCTCCTCCTCGTCAGAGGCCCTCCAGGACAACGCCGCCGCCACCCTCCTCAACCTCTCCATCTCCTGCCGGGACGCCCTCATGTCCACGAGGGGGCTCCTCGACGCCCTCTCCCACGCCCTCCGCCACCACTCCTCCACCACCCCGCCCTCGGCCGTCCAGTCGGCGGCCGCCACGCTCCACAGCCTCCTCATAACGGACGACTCCTACCGCCTGATCATCGGGTCGAAGCGGGACATCCTGTACTCGCTGGTGGAGATCATCAGGGACCCCGACTCCCCGTCCAGGTCGATAAAGGACGCGTTGAAGGCGATGTTCAGCGTGGCGCTGCACCCTCTGAACCGGCCGAATCTGATGGATCTTGGGGCGGTGCCGGCGCTGTTCTCGCTGGTGATTAAGGACGGGAGGGCCGGGATCGTGGAGGACGCGACGGCGGTGATAGCGCAGATAGCAGGGGCTGAGGAGAGCGGGAGAGAGTTCGAGAAGGTGTCGGGGGTTAGGGTGTTGGTGGACTTGTTGGATATGGGGACGGGGTCGAGCCACAGGATCAAGGAGAATGCGGTTGGGGCTTTGCTCAATCTGGTGAGGACCGGAACCCTTGATTCTAGTAATAAGGTCAGGGATGCTATTATTAATGAATCTGGTGGGTGTGCCTTTGATGGGATACGTGATGTCGCCCACAGCCCCACCTCCGCCCCTAAATCCAAGAGTAAAGCCCTTGCTTTGTTGCAACTGATTGAGGAGGAGGCACCCACCACCACCACCACCACCCCGAAACCATCCCCTTTGCGCTTTCATGTCCCTGTGTGAACTTATCTTGCTCTCTTGCATTTGCTTTCTGTTGATAAATTAATTACAAAGTTTTTGGTATTGTAGATAGATAGATCGATCGATAGATAGATAGATAGTTCGGACACAATACAATTACAATTATGAAGAGTATCACATTGACATATAGTGGATGGTAGTAGTGACTAGAGAGTGATGCTCTTGATATTTACTTCTCTGTGCTCAAATTTTTTTTTTCCAGTCTGTTTTGCCTTACACTTGGAAGTCCCAATACATATTTTGCGCCTTTTGGCAAGATAATGTGCTAGAGAGTTGCAAGTTCTAGGGATATGAGGAATACAATCAGAAAGGAAATGCCTGAGGCCTGGAATCATCGTACCTTACTCATTCAAAATGAGGCTATGAGTAGCTGCTCTGTATAGTGTCATTCTTCCAGGCCTGCGAAGATTTTGTTGCCACATACATCTTCCCAGCATGTCACTTTGTATGGAATACGGATTGACCCCAAGTTAATGATTTGAACACTTTGTTGGATTGTGAGATCAAGAGCAGGGATCCTGAAGTTAAAGACGCATCTCAAATGCCGGGATTCTCAATGTTCTCTCAACGATTTTCGATAGCTTAAAATACGGAATGTCAAATGGGAGTAGGCCTCTTTTTCCTTTATTCCTGGACAAAGAGTGACATTTATCGTTCAACCAGATAAAAACCCCACTGGCAATAAACCATTCAGGGTACATAACCACCACGTAAAGCTGACCATAATCAAACATACTAGTAGTGATTATGGGTGTTCGCGGAACGAGCAATCAAACATACTAGTAGTGATTATGGGTGTTCGTGGAACGAGCAGCGACCAACGGCTACCGGATCCGATCACTGAAGGACCGAACAGACGGCGCCGCACGCCCTTAGACCGGGTTTTGGGTGTTTTGGGTTTTCTAAGTTAAGTTAACTAAGAAGACATAATAAAATCTACACTACTGTGCGATAAAAAAAAATTTAAATAATTGTTCTTTTGATTGATTTCAGGATCCCGGTACAAGAATAATCAACCACCTTATATAGGCTTTTAAATCAATAGATAATCAACCCGTTACAAAATCCCTCAGATAAACCTGTTCAAAATTCAATTCAGCCTGCAAACTCTTCCCCGAATCTCAAATTGATTTCAAACATATATCTGCTTCGATATTGAATTTCAAATGTCAACTTCATATCCAGATCGATTTCAAAATACTCCAAGGACCTGTAAACACCTGGACTTCGATCCACCTGTGATGGTCCCAAGTCATCGACCAAGGAAAAGACCCAAATATCGGTCTTAGACCAGTGAAAGCCAAAGCATCAAACACCGATCAAATGACTGCGATGGCCCAAACCTTTAATCAATGAGAATGAGTTGAGTATCGGTCTTAGACCAGTGAAGGCCCAAACATCAATAGAAGGCCTACAACAAACCCGATACCAGAGAGACTCCCAAATCGCCCCCTGATAAAGAAACTCGACAAGATGGCTCCCGACCCCACCTACCAAACCCAGGATTTTGGGGCCGGTACAATCAGTTGCCCCCCTCAGCCCTTTAATTGAAGGCGACGGCAAATTGAAGGGGTTATTACCTCACTGACTAGCCAAAATCATGGACACCACGACGACCTTGAGTGACAGCAACAAAACACCATGAGCTGCATAGGCCAAAGACACCCCAAAAACCAACCTGGCCGATCAAGGAGTACCAAAGCCAACTCCATCAGTCGGGGGTTGACCAAAGTCGGTCACATCAGATAGGGTCACCCAGGGACAACTCCCCGTCAAGGATTGCTCAAGGTCGGCCTCATCGGTCAACGACCACCCAAAGTAAATCCACCGGTCAAAGGTTACCAAATGGTTAACCTCATCGATCAAAGATTGCCCAAAATCAATCCACCGCTCAAAGGCTGCCCAAAGTCAATTCACCAGTGAAAGGTTACCAAAAGTCAACTCACCAGACAAATTACTTCAAAGTCAACTACATCGGTCAAAGAAACCGAAGGTCAACTCCATCAGTCAAGGGACACTTAAAGATAACTCCACCGATCAAAGAGACCCAAAGTCAACTCATCGGCCAAGGGTGACCCATTGGGACCGAAAGTCAACTCATCGGTCAAAGAGACCCAAGGTCAATTTCATCGGTCAAGGGACACTCAAAGATAACTCAATCGATCAAGGGTTGCCCAAAGGTAACTTCATCGGTCAAGGAGACCCATAGGCAATGAACAACCCATGACCGTTATCAGACCGAGGCACCCCAAGAACGACCTGCGACATTCATCAATTTGTGAGTCCCCAAAGACAAAGAAGACCCACGACCTCCAATGGTCCGAGGGACCTTAAAGACAAAGACGATGACCTCCATTGATCCTAGGGACCTCAAACTAGAATCACTCGTCCAAGCAATAGCATTCCTTAATGGCCATAAAGATACATATATATTTTTTGAAACGATCACAAAGATCGTTTTGCTAAATGACAAAATTCCATAAGGGCCATGCATATTTCTTTTAGAAAGATCATAAGGATCGTCTTGCTAAATAATAGAATTTCTCAACGACCCGTTTTTATTTTGAAACGTTCTCAAAGATCGTTTTACCAAGAAATTAAATTCCACAATGGACAAGAACGACCAGGAACGATGTTTACTTATTTTGACGCAAATCGTTCTGAACCTTGTGCCAACATATCACTCCAGAATGCTTCCAAAAAAAACCGGCCGAATCAGGCCTTAAACGACTTTTATTAGTTGGGAGCACATCGTTCTTCCAAGTACTAGTTAAGATATTGGCTTGCTAACTCACGATTAATATGATGAACTTCTCCCGAGCGATGAGCGAACTCACATTGCCCTACTAGATTACATAATAAATTTTACTCTCCCCACCAACTGCGGCTGTTATGCCGGTAATCGACATATTCTTCATCATCGAGCTAGGATGACGGCTTGTATCTCTTGAGGAATTTCCCATTAATTGGACATTTGTGGACCTCGCCCTCAACATCCCTTAGCTTATATACTTCCCTCGGTAACTCTAGATAAACATAAAAAGTACCCTCCCTTAGCTCAGCTTTGATCTGTTTCTCTAGGATGCCATTGACATAGGTTGGGCGAGGGCCATCAGTGGCTTCTAGGTTCACCTCTTCTAGTGGGTCTTACACTTCAACTAGATCATCCTCCATATTTTTGGGAGTCGGGGGTAAGTCATTTTGCTCATTGATGCCAACTCCTTCTTCTTCATCCTCCTCCTGTAAGCATTCAGCATTAACAATTTCCACGGCCGGAAGTGCCGCTGATCGCCGAATAGCCTGCATGCAAATTTCAGTCTCATAATCCATCAACTTCTTCAATAATTGGACCGACATGGGCTGGTTATGTTGGCCTTACTAATAGCGCAGGAAGAGGTTCGACATAAGACCTTGGCCTATTCATTATATATCTGGTCGGTCTGCCCCTCGCGGTCTTCCCTTCAAAACAGATTGGTCCATGGCCCTCTTTAAAGTACCAGGCATAGGCGAAATTTTGACTGGTCGATGGATGGAATTGATCTCCCTTGACGATCTCGGTCTCCCCCCTTCTCATTCCACACAATCAGCATCTGGTGAAGGGTTGAGGGGACCATAATGTTAGCATGAATCCAGTCATGGCCTAGGAGGCTGTTACAGGATGTCTTCTCCCGGACCACAAAGAAGGCTGTTTTTGATGTCTTAGTGCCAATCTCCAGATCCACCACCAAAACCCCCTGCCGCCATCGTCGAATGACTAATAAATGAGACCATGGTCATGTCTGGAGGTAACGGGTCTTTCTGCTCGCATCTAATTTTTTCAGAGCAGAGAACGGCAATATGTTGAGTGCCACGCCCCCATCCACCATCATCTTTGAAACCTGCCTTCCAAACATAGAAACAGAAATGTATGAAGAAAGTTTGATCTGGCCTTTTATTGAGCGAGACTGGTAGCACAAAGGTCATATTGACCGCCGCCTTTTCCGGCAAGGAGCCAAACTGGATAGCTTGCAGCATTTCAACATCGCCTGTATTCTCCTTAAAGAGGGTATCATCTTCTTCCAGAAACTCAGCCAAGTCCACAGGTCTCCTTTCGGGGACCCACACCTTGGTTGGTGCCCTTAACTGCTGGGGCCTAGTCTTTCCCTTCGTCAGACCCTCAGTCTTTGGCTGCACGTGTGATTTAGAATGACCTGGGGTATGGGTTATTGGTCTCCTCAGTTGTTCTAGTCTCTCCATTACCAGTCTTCGAGACTGATCACCCAGTCTTTCCCTGATTGATTGCTAAGATCGATCTCCAAGTCTTTCCCTAGCTGATCACTGATATCGATCACCAAGTCTCTGAGGCACAAGTCCTTTAGGGACTTCATTTTTTTTGGCCCAGATTCAGCCAGTGTTCTCCCTATTCTCTTTAATGGTATCGGATGGGAAACTCCTAACTCTTGTCTCAGTCGTTGCATGCGTCTCTTTTGGGTCTTGGTGAGCCCACATTATTCAAACCAAGCCTCCAAGTCCCTTAAATGTTCACGAGGGGAAATCATCTAGGCACGACTTGGTTACTACCTTGGCTGATTCAAGTGCCATTTGTCATCTTTGGGAACTTGGGGCCTAATCATTCTGGACGTAGGCCTGCAGTCCACCACCTCGGATCGCAGCTGCACCACGGGGTCGACTCTCCTGCACTCAGAACATCGACTTGTAGATGACTTCGACAGGTTTCGCCCTTAATTTTCCCTCAGAACAAGCAGTCTCCATCCAAGGCCTGGGATATTGTGAGGTATCTTCTTAGCATAGCCAACCCAAGGGGTGGCTTAGGAGGAGAAACCGCCACCATATTTACTGTGGCAGTCCGTGGTGGAAAAGGGGTTAGCATCCACCTGCATAGGAAAAACCAACCATCTAGAGTCTATGGCCTGTTGGATCTGTCTGAAGAAGGTAGTGCAGTGGTTGGTGTCATGACTCCACCTATCGTGCCATTTGCATTACTGCTTGGCCGCTAACTCAGCTTTTGTGGGTATCCTATGGTGGCCCTGCAAAGTTATTTGGCCGTTAGCAAGCAACTGATCAAAGTTCTCACCGGCCTTGGTTATATCGAACGTGAATGGCCGTTGATCTCGCCTCCTCTTTCCGCCGTCAGGACATTGTTGTTTGGTGAAGGAATCCTTTTTTGCCTTCACCTTCTTCAGAGCCGAACACTCGAATGGTCGGCCATTCTAGATTTCTGCCAAACATACCTCTTCCTCAGTGGAAGCTCCGCTCTCTTCCTTCTGACAATCGATCTATGGGTATGCTTGATCCCTGAAGTAGGAGGCTTTGGTATCTTTGATCTTGACCTTAGAGTTGGCCAACTTCTCAATCCTGCTAGTCTCCTCTACAAATTAGCCAATGATAGACAACATCGCACCGATCACCTTCTTCCTTGGCTCCCACTGGAAGCCAGCCATCAGGATCTGCACTGCCTGCCTCTTTGGGATCTGGGTCTTGCATTTCAAGCGCAAACCTCGAAATCGACTGACATACTCTATGACTGGCTCGCCCAGCTATTGAGATACACAAGTCAGGTCTGCCAGGGTCACCTCCTCCAAGCTCTTGAAGAACTACTCGTGGAAAAGGTTTTCCATCTGCTCCCAAGACTGAACAGAACCAACAGGCAGGGTGGAATACCAATGAAAAGCTACCCTTGTCAAAGTTTCACCAAACAAACGTAACTTAAGAAAGGGGTTAGTATTAATATCTTGCGAGGAGAATTTAGCGATGTGCTCCATGGTAGTCACGTGGTTTTCCCCAGAGAACTGGCTGAACTCCAGCTTCTGGAATCCCCAAGGAAATACATAAACCCAATCAACCCAGTATGGGTAGAGCTTCCTGTAAGTATAGCGGGCACCTGGCCTGACATCCAGACCAACCTGTTGTAAAACTGTCACCACCTGCTGACGATCAATACCTGCCTGCTGCACTGTCTGAGGCAGCTCAACCGAAACCTCCCTTCCTTAAAAGTATCCCTTAAGGTTAGGTCCTCTATTCTTGTTGAAGGCTTCGTTGTCCCTTGGTTGGCCATTGTTGAAAACGGCCTGGACGGTCGGTCCTCGTGGAGGTCCCTGGAACCAGGGAAAGCTAAAATAATAAAAAAAATTCTAAATTAGGTGGGCTATTATGCCACATGTCATCACGATATTGGAATACCGGAAATAACAGATAAAAAAGATACATTTTTTTGATTTCTATCAAGTTAGGGGACTAGATAGTTAAAAATTTCAAAAACATCAATCATTTTTTTTTTTTTTTGATTGAAACATCAATCATTCAAATTTGGTTGTTCCGTTCTTGCATTGTTTCGTCTTTAGTTTCTAAGGACTCATCAACGAGGGGCATCTATGAACACCAAATTTGACGCATAGATATTCTTCTAAATTAGATTTTAAGTATGCTTAAACCATGAGATTGATGAGATGTTTTGGTCTTTGGATAAAGTATATTTGGAATTTATTTTAGTAGAATTTATATGTTTTTGTAATTTGAACCTTTATGTGTTTGAACCTTAGGTTAATGAGATGATTTATTTGAGCTTTTTTATTTATTTCAACATAATTATATTGAGATGATTTATTTTTAGATTAGAGGTAAATTTAAAGACCTAGGTTAATGGAATATGGATTCTCCATAATTGATTGGCCCATTGATTTCATTTAAGTGAATGGACAATCTATGTCTTTTTACCATTTTTGTTGGTTGCCTTTTGCTCAAACACCCAAAATTGCCTTTACACCCTCGTTTAAATCACAAGCACAGTTTGGGCTGGACAGAATCATGGATTTTTAGATTTTTATTTCTTAAAAACTATAATATTTCAATATAATTATTTGTTTAATTTTTTACTCTTCTCACATATTCTTTTCACAGCTATTGGTTGTTTCCAAAGTGTCGAGACTCATGAGGACAGCAGCTGCAAATTGAGGCACGGCCGATGATGAGAGACTATAGTGGCGTACTCACGACGATAGTGGCTCTTGCACTCCGGCAACCCCTCTAAGGAGTCCCTTGTTCCAGCTAGCAAGAGCACTCTAGCTCACGGTAGGCGGCGGGCTTCTCGATGGCGGCGGCTTTCACTCCGGTTTTCAACGGATATCTCAGTAAGCAAGACAACGGGTATAGAAGCGCTCATATATCACCGGATCCAGCTTGGATCTAAATACATCTGGTAGAGGGCTCTTTCTCCCCCTCCCCGGTGGTGGCCTTCTCCGACTAGCATGACACTGGCATGACCACACGACAGCTCGCTGCCTCTTTCTCTGACGTCACGCACGGTGAAGAAGCTTTCCCTCTGAAGATGGCCGTTTCACAATACCAAGTGAAGAAGTACCATTGAGGTGTCCGAATTATATGTTTAGGCCAGATTTGTTTTCACTATAAATTGATGTTTGGTTTGATTGATAGTTCTGGGTTTTGTTTGCATTTTTTATTATTGTTTGGGTTCTATGTTTGCTTGATTGATTCAGTGATGGTCGTCCTTGGGGAAAAAGGGTGGTGTTGTAGGTGTTCTTGGTGATTTCCTTCAATTATTTTGGCCGGAAGTGTTGTGGTGTTTGATGAATTGCCGGCGACGGCAAGTTGGTTCCTGGCTTCACGTTTTTTGGCTGCACAAATTCTTTATTTTGTAGGAAAAATGTGAAAAAGGAAAAAAAGAAATAACAAAATTATTTATGTATTATATTTTATTTTGAAAATTAAAATCTGAAAAATAGAAGATGAAAAACAAAGTAAATAATTCTAAATAAGCTGGTCCCACATGCCACATGTCATCAAGAAATTGGAGGACCGGAAATAACAGGTAAAAAAGATACATTTGTTTGATTTCTATCAAGTTAGGGGACTAAATGGTTGAAAAATAAAGAAAAAGGACGCGATGTTTGATTTCATTTAAGTGGAGGAACAACCTATGTCTTTTTTCCCAATAAAAATATTTAAGTCTCCCGCCTATGGTTGGACGAAGTGTTCTTATCTTAGGTTCTTATCGTTATCTTCCTTGAGCATGTATTAACTGTAACTAGATTCTATTTGGCTGTAACCCTACTCTGTATCATTCAATATATAATAAATATTGGCTACACATATTGTGTATGCGGTGATATAACCCTAAACACTAGTTGTTTTATCTCTATATGGTAGAGGAGCCACTAGCCTAACCGCAACACAAACACAAAACCTAGTTGAGTTCTTTTTCTTTTGCATCATGTCTGGCACAAGCCCTTCCACTAAATCCACCACCACCGGTTCATCCAATATTGGTGGGACTCTACCAGCTACTGTTCTGGCAATTTCTTCTGACTCAGTACAACCACTGACCAATTCTCATCATTCTGTTTCTATCCAACTATCTCATACCAATTATGTTTTTTTAGAGGGCTCAAACCGAGCCCTATCTGGCTGATCAATGGGTTCTGGGCTATGTTTCTGGAGATTTTCCATGTCTGGTACCAATGCTAACAAGAGCGGTTGGTGCTGCTAAACTCAATCCGGCATATTCTTGCTGGATTCAATAAGACCAAACTATACTCAGTAGCATCACCTCCTCAACGAATATTGCAATATCTTTAGGGTACAAAAACTCATGGTCTTTAGTTGCATTCTAATTACACAAACTCATCTCCAGGTATATACTGATGCTGACTAGGGAAGAAGCCTTGATGACAGGAAATCTATTGTCTGGTACTTGGTTTTTCTTGGCTGTAACTTGAACTCTTGGGCATCGAGGAAGCAACGCACTATTGCTTGGTCGTCTACGGAGGCTGAATACAAAGCTTTCACAAATGGGAGTGCAAAAGTTTTTTGGATTCAATCTTTGCTTCATGAGCTGCGTATTTCTTTTTCTACTCACACTCTTTGGTGTGATAACTTAGATGCAACATATTTGAGTCGTAATCCTATTCAACATTCCCAGACAAAGCATGTTGAATTGGATTATCACTTTGTCAGGGATCAGGTTGCTCAACAGAAGCTTCAGATCAAGTTTATTATAAGTGAAGATCAACTTGCAGACATTCTGACAAAAATCTTGTCCTCCACTCGTTTTCGCCATCTAAGATCCAAACTGCACCTATGTTGTCACAACGGCTCAGTTTGTGGGGGAGTATTAGCAGATCATGGCACTTAGGACTTATCACTTATCACTTAGTGTTCTTATCTTAGGGTTCTTATTGTTATCTTTCTTGAGCATGTATTAGCTGTAATTGGAGTCTCACTCATTGTGTACTTCTATTTGGCTGTAACCCTACTATGTATCATTCAGCATATAATGAATATTGGCTACACATATTGTGTGTTCCGTGATATAACCCTAAACACTATTTGTTATATCTCGATATTTTGGAGATCAAGGAAAAGGTGGGGAAGAAGATACAGGGTTGGAAGCAGTGGCGGTGGCCCAGGGGGGCTGAGGAGGGCCATGGCCCCTTGAGTTTTTAAACTTCCTATATAAGTCTTATTGTAATATTCTCGTATAGTCCCTAAACTTTTAATTTTTTCATATAAGTTCTATCGTAACATGTATTTGGCCCCTCTTAAATTTTATTTTCTCTCATAAATCCTTATTATTACACACAAAATATTATATTAGCTCCCTCTAAGAATTATATCTAGCTTCGCCACTGGTTCGAAGGATAATTTGTTGTCGAGAGCAAGGAAGGAGAATCTGGTTAAGCTAGTTGCACAAGCTATAACATTGTATGTGATGTTGGTTTTCAAATTTCCTAATGACCTATGTGGAGAACTAAGTTCTTTAGCGACAAGGTTTCCTAGGGGACAATTCAGAGAAGAGGAAAATCTATTGGATTATAAGAGAAATCGCTGCAAACCGAAATTATAGGGAGGCTTGGGGGTGATTTAACAAGAAATTATAGGCCTAAAAAAGATCTTGCAAAAACTTACAAGAAGAGATGATTTTGAAGTTATTTTCCACACCATTACAAAATGACACTAGACACCAATGTTGAAGAAGATGGGGACTTCACCTTTGCTCCACTTCCAAGCTGTAATCGCAATCCAACCCTAGATAAGGAGTGGCCTAAAGGCACCACAGGTGACAGTGCGGTAGTGGACAAGCATCTCGTTGTGGGCGACGAGGAGGATGGTTTCGTAGCCATGGACCACCATGGAGGCTAAGCAGGGGCGGAGCCCCAACGCTAGGACTCGAACCCAAGCAGCGAAGGGGACTTCAACATCTCTTAACTACTGAGCTAGCATTTCATATAAGTCATAGTACTAATACACCAACTCATAACCAGAATTTAGGGGGGACCATGGCCCCTGTTGGCCCCCCCTAAATCCGCCCCTGAGACTAGGGAGATGTCGATATCAGGGGTGACGACGTGCATTCCACCATATGTGCAACCAATTGCTTTTTTTTTTTTTGTTTAAGTTTCATTTTGCAAAGTGGGTAGTGCAATTTTTTGAGTTTTTGGTGGTTTGTAAGATGGATGATTTTAAGGACTGAAGATTTCTCGTTTTCTATGTCTTGAGAATACCTGTTGTTTAATGGATTTGGATTTTTTTTTGTGTGGATCCAACGTTGATAATCGCTTATGGAGGCAGAGTCGCCGACCAGGTAGACATCAATGCCGTCGGCGTCGAGGTGTAGCGCAAATGGATAGTCGTGGGTGGTGACGATGGTGATGGGCTTGCCCTTTTTATGCTTCTACTTGATTTGGTGATGGTGATCCTTTGGTTGGGATTTTGGGGCTTTCGGCTGCTGTAAAGTAAACGTGTTCTCAAGGACGTTGGACATGCAATGCTCTCCGCGGTGGAGGAAGAAGGACTGGAGGAGTGTTGGGGTTTGAAGAGCATTTTTAATTTGTCTTTTTATATTTTTTAAATTAAAAAATAATTTTGAACCGTACGTGTTGATGAGTCTACATGTCATCATCGCCACTCTCCACTAATAAATGGGTTAAACTTGAATCAGTTCAATTCCATCTACTAAAATTTAGAAATAATAAAATTTAAGGTGGTAAAATACAGGTGTTTTTAAAAACAATTTGGGTAGGGAAAATGTTTTTTGATCCATGAAATATGTTTTGTCAAAAAAGACCCATTATAATACAAAGTGGTTAGGAACTTAGAATGTTATTTGTGCCTACCGAGAACGCAGCTCGTTTGTAGCCTACTGCTACAAGTCAATGGAATTTCCCTCTCCTTTCAAAAATCCTAATAATAATGAAATTCCCACACCTTTTCAGTGTCAATATAAAATGCATATATATATATATATATATATATATATATATATATATATATATATAATATTGCCACATGATCTATACATGATGATTATTATGTTCCAGTGTATCAGTTTCTTCCAATTCTTAAGGAGGAGTCCACGCCTCCTTTACCAACACCGGCAAAGAGCTTGGCGATCTCCAATTGGGTATTGGCTATGATCTCAGTTCTTTTAAGGTCCATTTCACCTCTTTTAGCCTCGGCTTCTATTCTCATCTTCTCCAGTTCTCTCATTGTGTCCATTCTTGCTTGTTCTGACCTTACCACCACTTCTGCCAGCCAGCGGATGCTATCCGCTATCTCCCACTCTTGATCCCTTCTCTTCCTCTTCTTTCTAACTTCACCTCTCATCTTCAGTTTTTTGGACCTCTTCTTTTCCTTATCACTGTACAGGGCAGGAGTGCTACTATCTGTGTAATCCATCCCATGCTTGTCCGACACATGATGCGATGATTTTGTACCTTCATCCTGACAATATGTAAAATATACATAAATATAATATAAACAGGAGGATTTTTAATTTAGTAAAAAATTAAGAAATTGTTGTTCAATTTTATTTTTATATTTTTTTTGGTAGAAAAGGAGGGCCTCAGCCCTTAGATTCGTATTAATTGTTACATTTTATTCTTCCAATAGACCTTTCATGATAATTCAATGTATGTATAATGACAAATTAACACAACAATGACAATCCTCCTGTACTTTATAGTAAAACATGGTTTTTTTATTTATTTATTTTATACCCTCCTTTTCCACTAAGGAAAAAAAGAAAGAAAAAGAAGAGAAGAAAATATATGGTTGGTTGGTTATGTTATAGTTCATAGCATAAATATATGGTTCTCTATACCTAAACAAGAAAAAGTATGCATCCGTACGTGAGCCAATATATATGATTGAGTGGGCGTGGATAATGAAATGGTTTCGTGTATTCTGTGTCCTCAAAGGAATTGTGTTAAAACTAATTAAGGGGTATTTAATTAGTTATCACTGACCTTGGCTTCCCTATCAACACCGTTGGACCCATGTGAGTTCTGCTGGGCTGTAACAGGCACAGGAAGAGGAGGAGGAGGAGCAGGAGGCACGAGTGGCGGTGGGGGCGGTTGCGTCACCAGGATTGGAGACGGCTCCAACGACATCAAAGGAGGGGCATTGGTTGAAGGCGGTCGGTGGGATTGTTGTTGTTGTGGTGGTGGTGGTGCTGCTGCTGAAGTTGTAGCTTGTGGTGGTGGTGCTGCTGCTGCTGAAGTTGTAGCTGCAGTTCCACGTAACAGAAGATCAAGACGTGAATAAAGAGGCCAAGAGGAGGCTTCTGCAGTGGCAGACTCTGATCGATATCTTTTCTTCATGGACTCAATCTTGTTCTTGCATTGTGTCTGGGTCTTTGGCGACTTTGAGAAATTTGCACGGGAGGATACATGGCGCGCAACATCTTCCCAATCATGCCCCTTCAGCTTGGCTCGGTTCCTGAGTGTCCACTTGTTCTCGTAGGCCTCAAGTAAGCTTGAAACTGCTCCTTCACTCCATTCATCTCTTTTCAGCCTATCTCCCCCAAAAGGCTGCCTTGGAGATTCTTCTTTGATGTTTTGAGGGATATTGCTGCTATTATTGTTGTTGTTATTGCTATTTGGGAGAAGACCAGGACTTTCTTGTGTAGTTTCTGTATCCATCCCTCCCCATGCTAAACAAACTACACCTAGATTGTTTGCCTGCTAAAAAGCATGCATGTAGTAGGCCTTCATTAATTTCTTCTTGAAACAAACGAAACAATCTGTGTGATCACTGAGTGATGAGAGTGAGGACTAAAGAGAGGAGAGGAGGGGGAGAGAAAGAGAAAGAGGAAGAGAGACCACTAGCATTATTAAGAGGTAAAGAGAGGATAATATTGAGTGGCCAAGTAAAGGAAGCGAGAGAACCACTAGCATGCATTCGAGAATTAAAGGAAGAGGGAGAGAGCCTAATAGGGTTAGTGGGGTTATGAAAACATCATCCAACAAAGTGCTTCTTTTCTTCACTTTGTCAAATGGGTTAATGATAGTAACCTCAAAACTTTTCTTTCAAATTTTGGCCTTTTGAGGTGGTGTTATCTTATTTGTGGGTATATATTTTGTTCCTTTGTCGTGCGTGGTTGTGTTATTTTGGCTGTTAGCGTTGATATGAAGCCAACAAAGAAAACCACTAGCGTAACATATAGAGAGGAGGGGAGGTGATGGTGGTGGTGGTATTGGTGGGTCAATCACGTGGGTCTGTCACCCACTCTATACCCCCCATTTTACCAATTCTCCAATCAAAACCACCATTTTCTCCACCACCACTAGTAGCAATATGCTACGGTCACTTGACCATATAGCTCTCCTCCTTTTCGGATACCCTTTTCCTTTGCTTTTCAACTTTGCTTGTTGCCTTTTTCATGACCTTTTTGAGAGCCTTGGTGGACTCCTCACCATTTTAAGTGTAGCTTGCTCAACCTTTATTTTGCTTTTGGTGGTTAATTTCTTCCAAAAACCCTCATTTGGCATACAGAATTCTGGTTTGGACATTGTTCTTCGTCAATCACAACATACCACGTCAAGGTGCTCGACAATGTTCCTCTCGGGTTGCCTTGTCTCAAGGGAGAGATGTGGCATTCTAATCTCAAATTCAAAATGTTGCTCCTCAAGGCCACCACAAATATTTGGTTTGGAAGTTAACGCACATTTAAATATGTTGTAGTCCATACTTTTTTTTTTGGGTAAATTGTAGTCCATACTTTAAACCAGACTATCATTGCAAATTTCATGGGGTTAATTACAGAGAAATCACATCAACTTTAAGTCAAACAAAAAAAACTAATTAATCTCAAATAAACCACCTGAATTTAATTTGTATTCTATTGAATATAACCCCTCCATTAAATTTAAATAGGTTACCTTTATCAAAAAAAAATCAACTTTAAGTCAAACAAAAAAAAACTAAATAATCTCAAATAAACCACCTGAATTTAATTTGTATTCTACTGAATATAACCCCTCCATTAAATTTAAATAGGTTCCCTATATCAAAAAAAAAAATAGGTTCCCGTCACTTGATTTAACGAAATAAAGGGATGTATAAGGCATGTGACAATATATTTGCCGTCTGATATAAAACTATCAAATTTCATTAGAAAAAAAAATCATTAGAAAAAAAATAGGGATAATATCCAATTTTATACACCAATTTGTATGTTTTGGTCAATTTCATACACGAATTTATCATTGGGTTAATTTAATTTTTTTTTATTGTGCAGTAATTTATATATGAGTTTTCATAAATGCGTATGTATGAATTTTCACAATTGGATCAATTTAATACATAAATTTTTAGATTTGGGTCAATTTAGTCGTAGTGGTCAAAATTAAAGGGGATAATTATCTCCCAAATCCTAAACCTTTGGGATTTTTGCAACTAAGTCCAATATCCTTAAAAAAATCCCAACTTGAATCATAATCCTTTATTAGTTATAGCAAACAAGTCCTAAACCTAATTTTCATCAAGTCCTCCCTTTTTAAGGGGATTAGTTATATTTTAGACCCTCAAACTTTAGTTTCAAAGCCAAAAAAAAATCCCTAAATAAAAAATAGAAATAGAAATACCATAATAATTTGAAAAAGAAATACTAAACCTAAAAACATAAAAACTCTAAAATTTAAAATCATAGAAATTTAAAAATCTCTAAACCATAAACCATAAAATCATAAACCCTAAAATGCAAAATTTTAAATCTTAAAATTTTAAACTATAAACCCTAAAAACTTAAAATCTAGAACCCTAAAGTCCTAAATCCTAGTCCCTAAAACCTTAAAACAACAATCTTAAACACTAAAATCCTAAACTCCAAATCCTAAACCTTAAAATCCAACTTATCCCCTTAAAAAAGTTAGATTTGACGAAAGGACTTGACAAAAATTAAGTTTAGGACTTGTTTGCTATAACTAATAAAGGAATGGCACTCAAATGAGGATTTTTAAAGATACAGGACTTAATTATGAAAAAAACTAAAGGTTTAAGACTTGAGAGATAGTTACCCCCTTCAATTTTGACCACTGCGACTAAGTTGACCCAATTTTGAATGTTGATGTATTAAATTGACCCGGTTTTAAAAATTAAAATATTAAATTGAACCAATTACAAATTCATGTATGAAATTGACCAAAATATACAAACTGGTGTATGAAATTGACCAAAACATATAAACTTGTGTATAAAATTAGGTATTATGCACAAAAATAAAATGAGACAAAATTTCATAGTTAATATAGTTATGATTAATCGTAATTTTACTTGGGCTACAAGATCTAGCGGATGGTAGAAATGATTTGGTGGTTGATGATGGTGGATGTAAGGTTCGACCAAGAAATACTATTTTTCCTCTCTTTTTTTTTATTGTTTTCTGAATTAATTATCTTTTCTATAACTAAATTAAGTAGTTTTATATTAGAAGATAAAGATTTTGACGCTTGCTTGACATCTCTTTGTTTTGTAAAATCAAGTGATGGAAACCTAACTAAATCTAGTGGAGAGGTTGATTTCAATAGTGTTGGAAATTTCTTAACTGCTCGACTAATAAACACGGCATAGGGGAAGAATTAAAAATAGATAGAAGGCATACCTCTAATAAAGTTTGGGTATCAATGTTGGTCTCGGAGATAAATCACTAGGAAATAACCCTCTATATATCCACCTTCTAAGAATCCTCGACTAGTTTGTATGAAGACGATTCCTGTATTTCTGTGTTTTTCCTAAAAAAATTTGAGAAAGAAGGGAGAGTTCAGAGCGGGAAAAATCGAATCATGCTGATTGTTTTTTTTTTTTGGTCACTTATTTTCAGCACACTCTTCCTAACTAATTATTTTAGCATGACACACAAAATATCAGTCATGGACTTGGGCTTTATGAAGTAGGTTCTGTGTTCATCATGGGAGTTGTTAGCACAAGCCTTCAGCTCGAGAAGACGTTTTCCTCTCAGAGCACAAGTCTTCGGCCCGAGAAGACGTTTTAACCCTTAATGAACAAGTCTTAGACCAAGTTTTGGACGTTTAAACTTTTAGAATAGGAGTCATTTCTTTTCACCTAAACCAAAAAGCCCAAAAAACAAATTATTTTGTTGCATTAAGTTACATGCATTAGAGTTCTCTATAGGGCAAAATCTGGTTGCAAACTCTAACATTGGAATGTTTTTCTTCGAAATTCATTCTAATGGGGGTAAAGCTGGTAGCACCCAAATTTCGCTCGCCCATTTTAGTGTTTTGGTCTTGCATTTAGTCATGTCTAGTTGCACTTTTGTCATATTTAGAATCTATAAAAATCTAAAAATATTTTCTAAGGGTCGTGGGGCCCACACAGTTGTTATTTTACCGTGTTAAAAATATTCTGGGACCCCCGAAATTTTCTAGGAATTTTTCGGAACATGGCTAAAATTCTCGTATTTTTGCCTGAGGACTGGACCGGTCATAATGGAAGTCGTACCAGTTACGAGGGAAGCTTACCGGTCACAGGTGAAGCCGTATCGGTTACAGGGGAGCAGTACCGGTCAAAGTTCACGAAAAAAGGCCTGAAGCCATAGTTGGCCATGCCTCTCAGGCCATGAATGGTCGACGGTCATGCCTCCATGGCCATGCATGGCCGGCGGCCTTCCATGCCCAGAAATGGTCCCATTCGGTCTCAAGTGTCCGATTTTGCCCCGTCCGTGAAAAGTTGGGTTTTCGTCGGATTTTCAAACCATTTTACGAGCATATTCTAGACACGAAGACGTATCTCCCACATTTTTTTAGAGATTTTATGAGGATTGGGTGGCCCCTGTTTTCTCTTTCCAAAGTTCTTAACCTGAATCCACCACGGTCAGCTATTTTGAACTGAAGCCATAAGGTGACCGGTCAGGTCACGCGTTGACCGGTTAGGCAAATATTTTCAATTGAAGTCTTGAGATGGTGACTGATAACTGAAGCCATAAGCAACCACCTGGGCTCATATTTATGACTAAGCCACTCATTGGAAATAAATAGGGGTCCCCTCCCTTTATTTTTCTTCACCCCGAGAGTCACGCTCTCTAGTGCGCTGTGAGAACCCTACCCAAAACTAATTGAGCCTTCTCACCTATTCCTTTCATCTTCTTCCTCGGTTCAATCCCATGTCAATGAAGTCGCCACCCAAATTTTATTAAGGGCAAAATTTGGGAAAAAACCTTCATATGACTCCTTTAGGCTACATGGTCATGGCGAACCAAAGACATGGGATCGGAGGTTCGTCACGGATGCGAAGGTGTTAGGCACCCATCCGTGTTGGATCGAAACCTTGTACAATTGCAAAGTACAAGTGTGCCTTGTGTAGGTGTGCAAGTGTGGAAAATAAAGAGAAGGGGAGAAGAAGAAGATTTGGCTTGCATCCCGTTGTAAAATCGAGATTACCTACGTACCCAAAGATCAGGGTCAAAGCCACGTAGTTCTAAACATGGCATTATGTCGCCACTTACATCATCAAAAGCATCCTCATATAGCCAGCAAAAATCAACGAAAAAGGTTTAGTGTTACCTCGTGTAGTCCTCCTCTAGCTCCTTGTGTTGGGTTGTGTTCTCCACCCACCTTCTTGCCGCTTCTT
Organism: Turnera subulata; assembly: GCA_028386065.3. Taxonomy (NCBI): domain Eukaryota; kingdom Viridiplantae; phylum Streptophyta; class Magnoliopsida; order Malpighiales; family Passifloraceae; genus Turnera; species Turnera subulata. Next base: position 47,995 of record JAKUCV010000922.1, on the reverse strand, counting down.
AGCTCAATGGTTGATCCCCTTTTTGATTCTTCCTTGTTGTACTATGGCTGATGCTCCCCACGAAAATTCTCCAAAGTTTCTGCCTAAGAATATATTTCTAAGCTTGGAGAGGTATAGTTTTCCCAAGCAAGAATGCTTATGAATGTGCGTCTCAATGATAATGTGTGTCCCCTGAAATGTGAATGGGGGGTCCTATTTATAGTGTTCTAGGTGAGTGCAGGGGCGTGGACCTTTTGATGATGAAGATCTTGGCCGAAAATTTGGGCCAAAACTGTGTAGAATCAAATTAGGAATAAAAATCGACAAAAAATCAGTTTCTGGGCGCCCATGACCGCCAGGACCTGGCGGTCATCCCTGAATGCCTGCCAGGACCTGGCGGTCATCCCGAGATGGCCGCCCGACTCCTCCGGTTTCACGCGTTCTTTCCTTTTTTCAGCCCCCAATCCCCCGAATTCTGCTCTGATTTGATCTAACCGTGTAATTAACCCCTAATCAACCCAGAAAATTCTCTTTTCTTGATTAATACTCCTCCTAATCATCCCATAACTGAATGACACACATTACATACCAAAAACACTTTTACCATTTAAAGGATGATTTGATTCTGATTTTCCACGAAAATTAGAGTCAAGATTAGTCTGCAAGTAAAATGTTTATGGTCTAATCAACTCTGGAGAATCCATTACTTCATTAACTTGGGCCTCTAAATTCATTCCTAATCCAAAAATAAATCATCTCAATATAATTGGGTTGAAAATAAATAAGAAAGCCCAAGCAATAAAATAAAACATATTTTAGTGTATTAGACCTTAATGAATATTTTTATCCTAAGAATAAATCATCTAATTAATTCTAGAATTCAAATATATAAAGGTTCAAATTACCAAAATATATAAATTCTACTAAAATAAATTCCGAACACGTCTTAATCCTAAGACCAAATCATCTCACCAATCTCAAGGTTTAGGCATGTTAAAAATCTAACTTAGTAGAATATCCGCGGGTCAAATTTGGGTATTCACATGCGCGTGTTTATATTTTTCTATCTCCCTCCTCGTCTTGCTCTAAGTTCAATAATAATGGGTTTGAGTTTTCGCCCTCTTCTACCTCTCTTGTCCCCCCAAGATCGAAATTCGAGCGCATAATCGTACTCTTCCTTAGCATCCTTCTGCGAGATATAGTTCCTATCTCTCCCTCCATCTAAAGTTCGCTTTCGGACTTCCATCGTAACATTACGATACCGAAATTATTTTAGCAAATCATCAATGCTATGTTGTTATAATGTTCGGATCTATATCCGTGTGTCGTTATCGGTATACTGTTATAATGCCGAAATAATGCTGATTTTTGCTAACGGTACTGTATGGAAACCCATTTAATTTTATTGTTTGTGTTGCATTCACAATCTAGGTTGCTACATTCATCACTCTTGCATGCTTGCATGGTTTTGTTGCATCATTATATTGTATTGTTTATTTACATACTTGTTTGATTGTTTGCTTGCTTGTTTGTAATTAATGCATGTTAGGGTCCCCGAGAACAAAGTGGGTATGTTTACTAAGATATGCCCTATGCTAACTTCTGTGTTCGATGCAAAAATCATTAAATTTTGTTGATCAAAATGCTTTCTAAGTGCAAAAAATGATACTTCTAATGATGATAATAAGTGTCTTCCAATATGATAAATGCATCCGATTTCTCAATGATGTTAAAATGATTTCCAATGTTTTTTGCAAAACCCATTTAGGTATGAACATCTTTATAGATGCACTCTTTTGTCAAATCTACCCATCTTTCTACAAAATGAGTTTTGATGCATAAAGAATCCATTTTTTTTCAACTTGCATGTTTTCAAAGAAAGATCACTAAAGTTTTATTTTCAAAAACGAAATATTTTTTTGGTAAAGACCATGCTTCCTTAAGTAATGCGAAAGAAATAAAATGAATATTTTGATACTAATCACCCTTCTTTGTTATCAATGTTCTGTGTCAGAAAGCGGCCTTGAGAAAGCATAATGTCACTACTCAAGCATTTGTCTAAGTTTAGACACACGAATTAAGAAAATGATTTTCAACTAATGCATTGCAAGTTTCAAACTTGCTCATTCATATACTTTGAAAATTGTGCAATTTTCAATGCATACATACATGAGTTTTATACACAAAATCCTATATTTTCATGGAAAAGACATAAGTTTGCATTAAAAACCTCTTTTTAATTTCTAAATATTTTTTTACAATACATTTGCCCCTAAAAAAAAGACGACACTATCTGAGAAAATGTGATTGCTTGCACTTAGAGAAGTGCTTGAGAAATTAAGTTCTGCGTCATAGCATAGGACACAGAAGTTCATTTAAGTAAAGATTGGGTCAATTCTAGAAGAAGACCTAGGTTAGCCTCGAGAATCCCCATTTAGATGAACTACGAGAGCTTTGAACCCGCATACAGAGAGTGCATAAGGAAGTCTCAAGAGGACGAGACACAAGCTAAAATGCTTTACCTTTTTGCACTGGATTTCATAACACATGCACCTGCGCACTACATATTTTTTTTGTTTGTTTGTTTATAACATGAAGTACTTGCATTAATCTGGCTATGAAATGCACACATTGACCTTGGCATCTAATACTGTCGGCATCGTCCCAGTAAATACGACGACCAGCAGTAAACGAATCCCTAGATCCTTCTTTTGGTTTCGAGATCTGTGCTTTATCTGGAGTCATTTGTAGGTTTTTCTCAAGTTTTTCCTAATAAGCTTGGGTGGCGACTCCTTATCTGCGGACAATTAAGAGAACACCAAGAACAGTGTGTGTCGTACATTCTTGTGAGTTAATCCAAATTTGTGAATATTACTTCCTGAGGAAGGGCTTAACATTGTGAACAAAGAAAAGAAAGTTGAGCGAGAGTGAGCCTCTCATGTCCCGTAAAGAAAAAATACAGTTCACAAGTCAAGCCTATTCTCAATTAAGGAGTGAAATTAACAAACTCGGTTCAACTGTGAATACCATGCAGGCATATTCTGTCGAGGTCGCTGGGTTTTAAGTGAGACCGTTGTGACTCCTTCAGTTGCATCTCGGAATATGTTTGGAATGACGGTTCTTTGGGAAGCGGTTAATTCGTTTATCCCAGGAATTATCCAATCAGTTACATCCACTCGAATCAAGTAAGTTCAAATGCATTTGGGAAGAATAGTCACAAATTGTATGCTATCGCATTTAAGTCACGGCCATGGGGCAATATCCCTGCCAACTGAGTCAAGACGCGGTGCTCACAGGTGTTAACCCATTAAAACAACAAATTGAATAAAAAGTTTATGTGGTTTTATTTGAGAATTTTTAGTTTAGGAGGAGATCCTTATTTGACCAAGAAATGAGTGGGGTATTTTTTTTATTTAACCAAAATTTCATGATAATAATGTATATGAAGGAAAACATATATCTCCTGAATGAAATAAATTAGGACACCTACTTGGAGTCCTAGCAGCGGAAGCAAACAGGTCTTGGAGTCCAGGTCTTGATCTACTGGTCATGAAGGGTTGTCACGGTGTGTCGGAGCAACCCCTGTAGTCTCCACGGCCTAAACCTCTCTTCTCTATAGCTGTGTATATGGTATATGCGGGTGTAACCTAGCCACCCTGTGAATGTTATGTTCTTGGCCTTTGTGCCATAGAACAACATGTATATATAGGAGGTAACTAGGATTACGGGTGAGCACCCAACTTATGGGTTGACCTAGTGGGCCCCACTACCTCAAGTGGGCCTCCATACAATATAACCCAACAATATATATGTTCCAAATTTAGGATTCCATCCCTAGTTGGTTATTTCTCAATTAGTACATGGATTGGAAACCCATCATCTTCACTATGCTCCTCAATTTGTCTACCAAAAGGGAAAAGGTGTTGCCCATCCACCCACAACTCTTGTTGGACCCATTATATAGCACCGGTAGGTCTTTTAACCCCAAATTCTTTTATTTGCTTGGTGGAAGATGTAGTTTTGTTATCTTACCACCAAAGTGCTATTCACAAACACTAACATATAGTTATGTATATCACACAGGTTTTATTTATGCCACAAACTTTTGGTCGGACAAACATATTTACTTTTTTATGCCAACCAAGTAGTGACAATCTCCAGTACGAGTGATTATATTTTAACCACAACCTGAATTTTTTTTCACCTAATTTGACCATCTGAACTTTCTGATACTTCATTTAGACAGTTCCGTCTAGCAAACTTAGGTTTCTGCGAGTACTATATATAGTTATGTAGCAATTTATAAAATTTTAAAAATTTTAAAAAATAAAAAAATAAAAGGCATATGAATTAATAAAATAATTAAAAATAAAAATAAAAAAAGGTAGAGGGAAAAGATTAACATACAAACAGACCTCCACTTGCCACCATTCTCTACCCATCCTTCCATTGAGGTTATCACAAGTCCCACATACACTCCCTCTTTCCCTAATGGAAATTTTGACTTCCGTCACCACCTCCTCTTCTCTTTTGCCATCACCACGGTTGACAGCCACCATGAATGGCCAAGCGATGTGCAATGCTTGTCGCGAATCGTGACAGTCTGCTTATAGTCCCAAGCTTCGATTTGAGAGGGTAGCAAGGGATCATGTTGTCCACGACATCTCTGACATTCTCTTCATCTTCCTCAAAGATTAAGGCCTAATTGTGGGTTTGGGACTCGACATACCATCACGGTTCTCATGCCAAACAAACTAAGAAGGTAAATGAAGAGGTGACGAAAGAGATCTAGGAGAGGGAGATAACCTAAAAAGGGTGGATGGCAATTCTTGTCGTACCACGAAGGCCACATAGAAGAAGAGTGATAAGAAAAGGGCAATGGTTTCCAAAAGAAGAAAAAAAAAGGACTTTCTCAATTACGAACCCTCGAGTCCGGCACTTTGGTTTCATCAACCAGTTCCTTTTATTGGTCACGGACCCGCGAGGATTTTTCCCAGATTTTTCCAATAGAATAAAATCTAGATGGCGACTCCAAGATTTAGATGAGAAGGCCAAAGAGATATTTAGTCCAAATTCCCTCATATGGCCTATGGTTGTTTGTTGGAAATATAAGAGGACAGAGAAACGGCATCGGAGTCTTTCTCTCTCACTTTGGCTATAAATTAAATGAGGTGGTTGGTATTGATAAAGTCAACTGTCAAAAAGTTCAACCAACAAAAGGTAGATTGCATGTAATAGAAAAAACAAATCTTTCAATATTTAGTCTTTTAGGAAAAACCAAATCATCCATGGTTTTGTGTCAAACTAAATATCGTCAATCATTAAAATCACACTATCATAAACTAAACATGGTTAATTTCAAGTTAGCATTAATCAAACTACTAATCTTATATTTAGGCTAACAAAGGATCATGGATATAAATGAATAGTTATTATAAATTTAATGTTCATTGTATATTAAGAATGACATAGAGTTATAAACTTGATATATGTTATCATATGTATTTAACGATTCTATTGAATATTGAAGTTATTCAACATTATCAGTTTATGTTATCATGCGTCTATAAACAAAGGCGGATCCAGGAGAAATTGTTAGGGGAGGCCGAACTTGCTACTCTATTAAATTTTTAGGGACTTAATTAAAATAGTATGAGAAATTAAAGATTAAAATAGGAATGTATGGGGGCCAAACTCACTTCTGTTGTGGGTGGAAAATGGCAAACTTCTTATTCAAACCTGCACCTCTTGGGGGCAAACCAGCACACTCCCATTGAACCACTATCACATTACTGATGCATTTCAATATACGCCCCTGTCTATAAAATAAAGACGTGAATAGATGAGAAGATGCACTTCTCTGAAATAATGAATAAAATAAACACTAGTCTTTCACTCTCATATATTTTCTTCTTTATTATTCTATTATTATCTTCTTCAATCGGAATTCTACTAATCTATTCTCTTTGATTATTGTGGTATATTATTATCATCAATGAGGTATCTATTTACCTTTTAATTTATAACACGTTATCAGCATGAATGCACCACACTGGTGATCAAAGCCGTTAATCACGCTCTGATCATGTGGCCGCAAGTTATCCACCAAAATTTAGCTCATGTTTCCATTGGGATCAAGGATACAGATGTACGATCCTATAGAACACGAGACTCTATCGTACCGAGGTAAGTATTTATAATTTTTCTTATTACAATCTAGTATTGTTAATATAAAATTTATATTTGTGATACTTAATCATAGCGCGAAGCTTTAATCTACTAAGGTATTTAATTCTCAAACACTTCTTGTCGTTGTTAGTTTAATACTTCCTGTTGCTATTAGTATTACCATGGCAAATCCTACAAAATTTGAATTTGAGGCCCTATACATTTTTGGAAGAAACTATATGTCATGGTTACTCGATGCTAAATTATATTTAAATGCTAATGGTCTGGAAGGCACCATAAAATATAATCAAGATAAGGCAAAAGCTGTATCTATTCTAGATAAAGAAGTATCTGGTCAAGATTGAATATCTTACTGTTAAAGATCCTGCAAGTTTTTTGAAAAATTTAAAAAAAATGTATGATCACCAGAAGATGGTCATACTCCCTAAAGCTCGTTATAAGTGGATGTATCTGAAGTTGCAAGATTTTAAATTTGTACACAAATATAATTCTGCTATAATAAGTCATCGGATGAAATTATTTTGAGAAAATATTATTGAGACTGATATGTTAGAGAAAAGTATTCTCCATGTTTCATGCATCAAATATGCTCCTGCAGCAGCAATATCGTGAAAAAAATTTCACGAAATATTCAGACTTAATTTCATGTCTTCTTGTGGCTGAATAGAATAACGAGCTATTGATGAAAAAATCATAACTCTCGTCCAACTAACTTTGTCCCATTCCCTGAAGAGAATGCGATTGTTTGATAATTTTGGCCGTGACCAAAGTAGTGGTCATGGACATGAACGTAACAATGGAAGGAACCATTACAAAACTGTGATCGTAATGGTTACAATAATAGTAATGCTTTAAATCATCGTACAATTAATGAAAAACGTGTGAATCACACAAATAAGAGAAATAACCATGAAAAGAAAAATCATGGGGCAGCTTGCTATAGATGTGGCATGACAGGACATTGGTCACGAATATTGCCATATAGCAAGGCATTAGGCTTTACCAAGTGTCCTTGAAGGAAAAATTTAATATTGTTGAAACCAATTTTGTTCAAGATAATGATCATGATATTAACTTCTAGACGGATTCATTTATGGATATTGTTATTTACCTTGCTAACCCTGAAGGTACAAGTAAATATATATTTTAATATAAAATAGCAAAAAAAATAATTTTATTTTATGTTCAACATTATCATGCTATGTGTTATATTTTATTGTATTTTATTATTTTTTATATTTTACTTTTACTTATATTTATTTATTTTGATAGATTACTTATGTTTATTTTATCATATATTATATGTGCTAAATTGTTAATGTGAATATTGAGCTATGGTTTCTAGAATAATGACTCGGGTATTTGTCCTGGAGACAATACAATAACTCATTCCGTATTTAATAAACGGAAATTATTTGCAAGTAGCATATGATAAGTACAATCTCAAAGTGAGAAGGAGATTAATATGCTCTGGAAGAGCAAAAGATTTACTATGCTCTAGAAAAGCAGATATTTACGCTCTGGAAAAGCATAAATTTCATTATACTCCTGAAGAGTACAAATTTTGCTACTTACAGTAATAAGAGGAAAGTGAAGGATATCTTATACAAGTCTCAAAAGAATCTATTAATATTCATTTCAAATGGATATTATCCTGAGATAATAAGTGGAAGAGATACTGAATATCTCTCTATTACAAAGGCTATTGCCGCAGGTAACAAATAAATTATGGAAAGATTATATGCGTTATCCTTTAGAATATTAGAGTCATTAAAAGTTATCATATCCGGCTAGAAGCTGGTACAAGTATCCTGAAGCTGGCATACAGCAGCTTGAAGCTGGCACACAACAGTCTGAAGTTGGCACTAGACTGAAGCTAGCAAAGAATTTTTCTTAAGTTATTAAAATTCATAGTTTGCACAGCCCAAAGCTGGCACCAACCCGAAGCTGACTCATGGATTTCTTGTTTGGCATGACTGGATGGGCCATCCCGGATCAATAATGATGCGTAGAGTTATTGAAAATTCAATTGGTCATTCATTGAAAACCAGAAGTTTTTTTCATTCTAATGAATTTCCATGTGCTTGCTTGCTCACAAGGAAAAAAGTTTATTCGGCCTTCAGATGATAAGGTTTGCCTAGCATCATGCGGACTAATAAATCTGCCATCAGGACCATGTAGGTAATTTTGTGGTTTTAATCGATGCACCGACTGAATGGTCTAATGTGTGCTTATTAGAAGCAATTTGGCATTTTGTGCGCTTACTTTTATAATTAAGCCAATTGCGGGCACACATCCCTAATTATATTATAAGACTATATGTCTTGATAGTACTGGTGTATTCCTCCAATGGTTAAAGCATATCATTGGAAAGAGTGGTTGAACATCCTTAGCTCATGTTCATACCAAAAACGATCTGGGTGACTCGTTTATTAAATGTTTTCAATTGATTGCAAGACTATTGCTAATGAGAAATAAACTACTATTTTACATGCAACAACACTTGTACGCATCAGGCCAACAAGTTATCATAGCTCTCTCCTATTCAGTTGGTTCACGGTCATGAACCTAATATCTCCCATCTTTGGACCTTTGATTGTACAGTATATGTGCCAATTGCTCCACCATAGTGAACAAAACTGGATCCTTAAAGAAGAATGGGAATATATGTTGGATATGAATCTCCATTGATTATGAAATATTTGGAACCAACAACTGGAGATTTATTTATAACAAGGTTTGCTGATTGTCATTTGGATGAAAATGTTTATCCAACATCAGGGGGAGAAAATAAGCGGCTAGGGTAAAAAGAATAAATGGGATGCTATATCATTATCCAGTCTTGATCCTCGAACAAATCAGTGTGAACTGAAGTTCAAAAGATGATTCATTTGTAAAAGATAGCAAATCAATTGCCATACGCATTTACTGATGTCAATAGAGTGATCAAATCTCATATTCCAGCTGCAAATGCTCCTGTTAGAATTGATGTCCCCGAAGGACAGTCAAAGAATGCAAATGAATCCAAAGCACGCCAGAAGCTTGGCAGACCACTCGGTTCCAAAGATAAAAATTCTCGACAAATAAAAAGAGTAAAGATACAAGATGGCCCCAACGAGGTAATAAACCTCCTGTAGAGGCTCAAATTGAAAATCCTCAAGAAGAGAAAAATCCTCCAGAAGAGGTTCTTGACACAACTGATAAAATTCCAGAAGTAACTCAGGTACCTGAAATAAGTCAAAATGATGAGATCTCAATCAACTATATTATGTCAGGAATAAGGTGGAACCGACGTGAGATAATCGTTGATGGAATTTTTGCATATAATGTAGCGCTCAAAATTATGAAAGAGAATGAGGATCATGAACTTATAACAATTGATAAATGTTGGTGTAGAAATGATTGGCCAAAATGGAGAGACGCAATTAAGGCTGAGTTAGACTCGCTCATGAAGTGAGGAGTTTTTGGGCCTGTGTTCCTACACCTAATGGTGTAAAACCAGTCGGTTATTATGATACCCCTAATGTACTTTGGTGCTTAATGTGATGCCTATATGATGGGAGAAGGTTCTAAGAGCAGAATGTGACTTGTAGTGCTCACGGGCTTGGCCTAGTGTGCACAATTACGTGTGGAAAGGAGCGATGGCACGGGTTGGCCAATTTTAATGTACCAAGAGCCCGATCAATTTAATTGGTCAATGTATGTTGGATTAAGTAAGGAATATATTTGTTTGATGGAGTTGGTGCATTGGAGGTATAATTGGCCAAGGTAACTACCTGTTGGCTCGAGTTGGCACAGAATGGTGCACAACAGGGGCACCGGGGTGCCCGTTGGTGCACAATCGGACCCGATGATGTGTAAATGCACGATTGGCCAAATCGACCAATCAGAGTGAGCCAAGTAGCTCGGGAATAAGCTGCTGGTGGCTTTGGGTGTGCAAGCTAACAGCTGGGTGTCACGAGGCAATTGGTCAGAAAAACAAGCACGAGGTGGAACGTGCTTGTGCAAGTGGCACACTTTGGGAAAGAGGTGGCAAGTGGGTGCTTAGTCACCTACTTGGCCAAGCTTTAAGTTGCAATCACGCACCTCACCCTCTCACTTACTGCCCCAAATTCATGCTGATCCATAAGAGGAGAAAGAAAGTGAGAAAGAAAGGGTGAGTGAGCTAAGGGTTCTGCTCTCAGGCAGACTGACCTCTGGCCACTAAAATAGTGATTTCGACAAAACCACCGGTTTCAATTGAGTGAAACCAAATCCAAATATTATCTAACATCCATATGTTTAATATGGAACTGATTATGTGGGTTTTGGGATGGAACTGGGAGAGTTATGCACACTCCAAGTTGACTGTGCTGCGGCTATCTCGCAGCAGTCCTCCTGCTTGATCCAGCTTTCGTGTTGGAGGCATATTTGGAGCTACAGACCTTGGATTTGGGTGTTCTTGGAGGCTCTAGAAATATAAGAGGCAGAGATACAACTCTTATGTTGAGTCTCAAAGCTGGTTCTGCCTTTAGGGGCATTGTATTGCGGCTTGAAGTTCCTGCTGGTGCAGGGCAACTTCTGCCCGAATTGGAAACATATAAGTGTTGTGTAGTTGGGTTGTGTTTGACATGGTTTGGTTGTTATGATCTGATTGTTGTGTATTTGTAGGTGTTTAAAGAGGACTAAGGCCCAATACACCTAATGGTTTCAAAGGAAATAATTGGCCTAGGGATGTCTAGGTGTTGGTAAGTAAATAGGTTTATGCGGGTAGTGATTGCTAGTGCATCATTCTTGGGCGGAAGGCTATTTTGCACGCTTATTGTGCATGATTGTTTGTTGATTTGGCTTGCTGGTCATTGTGGATTAATTGGCCATTGCTGGCCATTGTGGGCTAATCATGCCTAGTTGGCCTTCGTTGGTTATTTGTGCATAATTGATATGCATTGGTGACTTGTTGGTGCAAGATGATTGTGTTGTATGCTTGTGGAATACTTACTGCCTTTGTTGGCTTGGTTGCATTGCACTTGCTTGTTGATGTTTGGCATTGCACTTGATGTGCTTGTGAGTGGCATATGATTGCCTTGTTTGTGTTTGTGATTGTGGTATCACTAGCAAATTGGTTGAGGTGCACATGGTGCACGAGGTAGTGCTTGTGAGGCTTGCACATACCATGAGATGAGATAGTGGGCACTTGTAGTAAACTTGTGTGCCACGAGATATTGGCACTGGGTGGCTTGTACAGGGCTCTAGTCATTGAGAGCGATGGCACCGACCCTTGCGGAGGATATTGCCCGCTTGGTCTATTACAGGTGTGACATGATGTCCGTCGGGAGCTATGTGAGTTGTGATAGCTAGACATTCTGTATGCCTCGTACATGGGCCTGTGGGCTATATGATATTCGGTATGCCTCGTACGTGGGGCTGTGGGCTAAGGAGTAATACCTATATAAGCTACCGGACTACATAGGCTGCCTTGGGCACATCATACCCTAGTTGGTCGGGGGGAATGAGGCCAGAGCATGTCTAGGACACGATGGATTGTATTGGGGCGTGAGAGCCCGATATTTGTGTACATTGCACTATATTATATGTTGCTTGACTGTGTAATGCCCATGTCGAGCTTTGTGTGTAGTGTGTGATTAATCTCTTGCATCCTCTATTTACTTGCTGAGTTTTATACTTACCCCCATATTTCCTCCTCTTGTCTTTCAGGTGCGAGGATGAGAGTACGGGCAGTGTAGGTTGATGGGTATAGCCGAGTCGGTTTATTGTTTTACTGTATTAATTTTATAAAAATGGTTATGTCCATATGTAGCATGAGTTAGTGCCCCTTGTAGTAGAATTCTATAACAGTAGTGTAGATGGAAATTTTATACCGTTTAATATCTATGTTGCCTTTGCATTTGTTGTTTTGCTTCCGTTTATGCTGGGCATGTTGTTGTTGGTGACCCTCTAGGCAGAGGCAACTAGCTTCTTTGGAGATGAATATAGGCCTTGGGGTGCCCTGTGGCATGAAGTGGGTGCACACAGTACCTGGCAGGTCGTGCTTAGGCGGGGGCGTGACAGTTACAAATGGGTATTTGCGCGAAAAAGAAACGAAGAAAATGAACTAGTGAGATATAAAGCACGACTTTTCGCACAAGGTTTTGCCTAACGACCTGGTATTGATTATGAGGAGACATACTCCCATGTGGTGGATGCAACTACTTTCGGTATCTAATTAGTCTGGCAGTACATGAAAAAGTAGAAATGCGTCTAATGGATGTTGTTACAGCCTATCTCTATAGTTCTATAAATCATGACATATACTTGAGAATCCCTGAAGGATTCAAGTTGCCTGAAGCAACTATCCCTAGGATATATAATCAATTAAACTAAAAGGATGTTTATATGGTTCGAAGCAATATGGGTATGTGTATATTTGGATGCAGGTCAATTATTCGATCCATATAAAGCTCAGGCAGAAACAAGCTAATTCTTTACATATGGAGGAATGCCTATATCATGGCGATCCATAAAGCAAAGTTTGATTGCTACCTCCTTAATCATGCAGGGGTTTTGGTAATACATGAAGTTAGTCAGAAATGTGCTTGGCTAAGGTAAATAACACAACAAGTTCGAGATTCAGATAACAAGAAAGAAATCCCAATGATGCTTTATAAAGATAATGTTGCTTGCATTGCTCAATTGAAGGAAGGATACATGAAAGATTCGTTCAAGTGACAACATGGTAGACTTATTTACGAAACCACTTCCCACTTCAACCTTTGAAAAGTTAATCAAGAAGTTTGGCATGCGACGACTTCAAGATATCAAGAGATGCCAAAATGAGGGGGAGTAGAATACGCACTACACTCTTTTTTCCTTCACCAAGTTTTTTTTCACTGGATTTTTCTTGGTAAGGTTTTTAACGAGGCAGTTTCCCGTAAGCATATTCAACTTCCACTACAATGACATTGAAGGGGGAGTGATATAAATTGATTGTTCATTGTACATTAAGAGTAACATACAGAATTATAAACCTGACATATATTATCATATGTATTTAATGATTGTATTGAATGTTGAAGTTATTCAACCTTATCAGTTTATGTTATAAGAGAAGATACACTTCGGAAATGAATGAAATAAACATAGTCTTTCTCTCTCATATATTTTCTTCTTTATTGTTTTATTATTATATTCTTAATCAGAATTTTTCTAAACTATTCTCCTCAATTATTGTAATATATTATTGCCATCAATGAGGTATCTATTGACCTTCCAGTTTATAACAATAATTTTTTTTCCTATGTCTTTTTGTTAAAGCAATAGAGATCCATGGATGCCAAAGATGAAAAATGAGGAGTATTTTTCTACGTTTCAGGAAAAGGGACAACGTTATTCTTTATCGGTCTCCAACCGGCAAGGACCCAAACAACCCCCCATCCCAATCCACATCAAAAACAGCTAAGCTAATAATAAATCTTGCCAAAACCCCTTCTCCCGCAAAACCCACACTTTCACAGACTCTCTCACTCACATAGAGGGAAAATGGGCATCACTGTCTTCCAAACCCACACCATATCAGCCAGTAGTCTGCCTTCAATCTGGGCATTCCACTCTTCACCACCACCGCTTTCTCTTTCGTTTCCTCCCAGTCCCTGGAAAACCCATCACCAACAAAACCCTCTCTTTTCTTCCCCCTGTAACAGTAACAATTACAACAACAGATTTCTTTCACTCCCAACACAACAACAACAACAACCCAGAAGACTGCTTTGCTCACCCCCTCAGGGCAAGTTCATGGTGGATGACTATGTTGTGGTATTATATTATTCCCATCACCTCCTTTTCCTTCTTTTTTTTTTTCTTTTTTTTGTTTTAATTGTGTTTCTCCATCTTTTTAAGAAGAAAAAAAAAGTTGTTCATTTTATTTTAGCTCATGTGGCTTCGTTTTTGAATTACCTGCGACCAGAAAAAGCGGTCTGCTCAGGAGATACAGGAGCTTGTGAGGGGCAAAAGGACTGTCCCTATTGTTATCGATTTTTATGCTACTTGGTGTGGACCTTGTGTTGCGATGGCCCAAGAACTTGAAATGGTATCTTCTTCGATTTTAATTTAATTGTTTTTTGCACTTCTAATCCTTTCTTTGTTTCCAATTGTCTCTGTTTTCACGCATAGCTTTCTCCTCTACTTTCTTTTCCTTTTTGTAATTTTTAGTTGTCATATGGTAGAAGATATATGGAAAATTGAAGTGGTTAGTTTTCCTTGGCCGAGATGGTTCCACTTTTGTTGTGCATCTTCAAACTTATCAAGAAAGTATGGTGTTCCTGGACCCAATTGATGCTCGCATCGTATATATTGGGATGACCCAAAAAAATGTTTACGGTGCCAGATATTGGATTACAAAGGGGATTTAGGAGTATGTATAGCGGAAGAGTTGAAGTGCCAGTACCTCTTATGCAAGCCAATTCTAAGATGTTCTTGGATAAAACTACGTTGTTGCTTGCTTTGGTGTGGTTGTTCATCTCAGTCTCCATTTTCTTCTAGTGAAATTCTAGTGTTCCACGACAGTAGCTCTAGTGGAGTGAGTATTAGTTTTCATATATGGGTCACAAGATTTTCCACCATTTTTCCTACTTAGGATCCTGTTAGCTAGGCATGCTTCAGAACAACCCTCTGTGTGCAAAACACAAAAGTTAAGGAGTTCACATGCAAATGTATACGGAGGCCATAAATTATTCAACGGTAATGGGTATGCCTTTGCTGTTATTGTGTCCTACTTTCTCGTGGAAGGTAGTGTGGGTAGTAGCAAGCATTCATTGATTTGCAGTACATTTTGATCCTCAAGGCTGGCTTTTATACATTTTTGCCGCTATATTTTATTGTGCATGTACTTATGCTCTGCCTGATCAATGCAGTCATTTGCCTTTTCTTCTCTTTTTACCCTTTGACTTGCTCATCATGATAAGGAAGTTGTACCACTTCATCTCATTGCTTAGTCAACTCATTTGCTTTACAAATTCAGCACTGGTATGAGAGCCATAAAATAGCACAATCCAACCATTTTGCATGAGAATCAAATGACCGCACAAGCATGCAAGAAAGGAAGAAAATTTATTTTTCTCTTCCAACATCCTTCTGACCAAATTCTTTACCAATCTTGTGTTTGCCCCATCAAACAACTGAAACAATTTTTTGTATCATCAAATCTAATGCTGTCAGAACTTCTGAGAAGTATACGAATATGATTTTCCTATTGTTTTTGGACAGCAACCGACACATCCTTGTGTGCTTTTTAATTGACCTCTCTGGTTCTATCATGGTTAAACTCGTTGACCATGTGCCCAATCTAGATTCAATAACCTCCAACATTAGAACTATAGGATGATGATACATTACTCATGCTGCTAAAATTGTTTTGTATCCTCCATTTGAACTCTTTGTCAATCAGAATCAGCAAGATTTCCTGCATTACTGTACATTCCCAACAAATTTAAACTGATTCCTCCTTGAATGATATTCATTTACTTGCTGCAAAGAATAGATTTTGAGACGCTATATTCAAAGTTCTCATTCCTAGACTCATTACTGATGTTTGTCCTGGCTTTTATTACTTCTCTCGATTTATGACTTAGCAATTCTCTACAGCTAGCTGTGGAATATGAGGAGAAGGCACTGGTTGTTAAAGTTGATACTGATGATGAGTATGAATTTGCACGTGACATGCAGGTATGTTCAAAGATTTCTCTGTCTCTCTCTCTTCTACTTGGACTCTTCTTTATTCACCTAAAATCTAGTTAACCTAATGAACTTCTTGGATCTTACCTTCTGGAGTGATGGGTGAATGGTTATACACAGAAGACTTCGTGTATTAAATGATGCTTCCCTTACTAATGTTTCCTGAAGCAATGTCGCTAGAAATTGGAATGTACCTTTCTGCACACTAAAACATTGGCTTATATCTTTTTAGAACCTCGGTATGGAGGAACTTGAATATGAAACGTAAATTTGTCTCAGGTTCGTGGTCTGCCAACACTGTTTTTCATCAGTCCAGATCCAAAAAAGGAAGCAATTCGGGTTGAAGGGTTAGTACCGATTCAGATGATGCGAGATATCCTTGATAATGATATGTAAAGGGTCTGTACTGATGCATCATCTGTAGCCCTTTCAATATTTTTGATAATATTAGCATCAACAAAGCGCTTTTGTTGCTTCATGATGTATGTAGGTTTGGTGTACTAATTGTAATTTTGAGGCTTTTTTCATATTCCAAAGAAAGAAGAGTTGAGCTTGTTTCATGTCTTATTGTTATATTAGCCCAAGGTTAAGTTTCATTTTGTATACTTTTAACTATAGCGTTTAACCACTTCGGCTAGTTAATTAGTTGTTTGAATAAACTGGCAATTTATTTAACTTTGTAAAAGCATAAAGTTGGCCATTTCGTCATCACGCTATTCGGTAGCATGCGGGAGGTTTGAGCGTGCGTTCACGTGCCATTAGACCTGGCAAAATAGGCTTCGATAAGGGGTGTAATAGAGCCGAACCGAGCCCGAATATAGGTAGGCTCGGCTCGAGCTCGAAAAAAAAATTATTGAGCTCGAGCTTCAAAGCATGGGCTCGAGTTTGAGCTCGAGCTCGAATCAAAAAGCTCGAGCTCGGTTTGATTAGGTTCGTTTATATTAAATGCTTATTTAATTTGATAATGCTCGATAAGGCTCGGTAAAATATGCTAATTTGATAAGGCTCGATAAAGCTCGCGAGCTTAGCGAGCCAAATACTACCAAGCTCGAGCTCGGCTCGAGTTCGGCTCGAGCTCGATAATGTCGAGCCGAATACGAACTTTCACAGAGCTGATCTCGAACAGCTCGCTAACTGGCTTGGCTCGTTTACACCCCTATGTCAGATATTTTAAACTCATTTAGTTAGGTGGACTGGACATGAAAATTAGCAGGTTATATCGTTGACCGGTCCATCCGATAGATACCTATTGATTATATTCTACTGATTTAATAAATGTTTTAAAATATTATTATGATTATATAATTTTAATTTTATTTAATGTGTATGTAAAAATCTAATTATATGTCTATTTGATTAAAAGGTATAAATTTCAAACTAATTTGTAGTTTTGCTAGATTTAATAGGTCAACCTTTGAATCAACCCGAACCCGACGAAATTATAAATAGGTCCGACACGACCCGATTGTTAGATGCGTTAGCCATTAGGTTGTGTTGAGGAATCAGAAACTATTTACTTATTCAACCCGACACGTCAACACGAATTGCCAGATCTACGTACAACATAGCTTCAACGCAATTAAATGGTCAAAGTGAAATTATATGAAAATTAATGACCAAAGTGAAATTACTTTAAAGTAAGGCATGCAAAATAAAATTTAGTCAAAACATAAGAGCTAAAATATTAATACGAATACCTTTTAAAATAGGTAAGCCATCTCATTTTAATATTTAATTTTTTACTTATAGAAATAATTTTGTTTAATCATTGCAAAAAATATTTTTAATATAACTAATACAATATATACATATATATATATATATGGACAAAAAAATATTTACTGATTGGGAAAGGTTTTTAAGTATATACATATATATGGTGATATTTCTTTATATAGACAAAAAAATATTTACTAATTGGGGAAGGTTTGGGAACTTAAAAATATTTATTTTATATGAATTAATTCAACGCAATAGCTATATCCCTAATATAGTTGTTTTTACGAGGATACATATTTTATTATTTAGATATAACATAATATTTTTGAAAAAGAGTATGTTAAAAATACTTTTGGCACTTGAATAGAAACTAGGTTTGGTGGGTCCATCCTTGTGCAAGATGGGGGGCCCATTTTACGACGAGAAACAAGTGCCACATCACAGATGTGGGCCTGGAGTACCAAAATTCATCAACTGCACAATGGTGAAGTGGCCGAAAATGTAATATAGATTAGAAAGTTTTGGTACAATAACCTGGGCCTCGTGGGGCAGGCCTGAAGTGAGCCCAAAAGCCGCACGCCATTGTGGGTTAGCCGAGCGAGTTGTTTCTCTTCTGGCTTGAGATGGAAGAAAACATTGATAGTATAATAATTATTCTTCATTCGTCCGCTGTTTGGGAATAGAAAGTAGAAATAGAAAAAGAGCAGAGAAGCAAGAGAGAGAGAGAGAGTAAACCGAAGACAAAGATCGAATTCATTTAGCAAATCCCAAAAAAACCAGAACAAAGAGAAAGGATGAGCAGCATCGGTACAGGTTATGACCTGTCGGTCACCACTTTCTCCCCGGACGGCCGCGTTTTCCAGATCGAGTACGCCGCCAAAGCCGTCGACAACAGCGGGTACCCCCCTCCACTCTCTTTCTTCTCTGTTTTCTGTTTGCTTCTTCTTCTTCTTTACTTTTGTTTTGGAGATTTTCCGAATCTTGGGTTTCCTCTCCTTGCAGGACTGTGATTGGGATCAAGTGCAAAGACGGGATTGTATTGGTAAAGAAAAAAAATCCCTCTCGTTCTTCTTTTAGCTTATTAATGTGTATTTATGTAGCTAAATAGTTAAATTATTAACTGGGTTTTGTTGGTTGTTTTGGTACTAACTAATTGCTTTTGAATTGGTTTGATTTTGTGCTCTAGGGTGTTGAGAAGCTCATAGCGTCCAAGATGATGTTGCCCGGTTCCAACCGGCGAATCCACTCCGTTCATCGTCACTCTGGCATGGTAATTCTCTTCTCCCCCCTTCTAATGCCGTTCCGCTAGTTTTTTTGTTTACTCTCTACCCTAAGCTCCTTCTTTTGGTATCATAGCTTTTCACATTTGTGTAGACTTTAAAATTTGTGCAAGTTTTAACATCATAGTTTTGAATTTGATGTCAGCACTAGTTAGTTGTTGTTGTTGTACTTGTTCAATTTTGTCTATTGTGCCTTATCTTTAGTCTCAGGCTGTCTAAGACTTGAGCAAATTCACCACCACTAGTTGTCTATTGATTCTGCAATTGTCTTGTTCTTTAATCTCTTTTCTCTCCTTTTGTCAGGCTGTTGCAGGCTTGGCTGCTGACGGTAGACAGATTGTTGCACGGGCTAAGAGTGAGGCAACCAATTACGACAGGTTTGTTGTTTCAGATAATGTGATTGCCAACGCTATCTTGAACCCCCATGAGATGTGACTTTTGCAAAATCTTGATTTGAGTTTTCCTATTTCCTCTAAGTGCAGTGTTTATGGTGAAGCCATACCTGTCAAGGAACTTGCTGAACGTGTTGCTAGCTATGTGCATTTATGTACTCTGTACTGGTGGCTTAGGTATTTTTCCTGGAAAATTGTTTGTCTATGTAACACTTTTTTCTCTTCTTCTTCATTATCTCCTACGAAAAAGTAGATAAAAGTTGTTGATGTTGCAGGCCTTTTGGCTGTGGGGTCATTCTTGGAGGCTATGACAGAGATGGACCCCAATTGTACATGGTTGAACCATCCGGCATATCATACGTGAGTTCAGTTTTCCTAATTATCCATTGCGATTGCTCATTATTATATTATGATCTATTTGCAGCTTCCGTCGTTTTTTCTAGTCTTTTACTATGTGGTAGCTGTGCCATTTAAACTGTCCCCTAAGCTTTCAACTGACTCTGAACAAAAATGTTTGCAGAGATATTTTGGTGCTGCTGTAGGGAAGGGAAAACAGGCTGCTAAAACGTAAGAATTAATTTCCTTACTGCTTTTCCTTGTGATGGCATTTAGATAACCAAATGATATGGAGATAGTTACAGGGTTGTATCATGATTGAAATGGCATTGTTGTTGACAGTTAATGGTGGCCAGCTTTTCTGTCTCTCTTTTTTTTTTTTTGTCCTCACTCTCCCTCTCTCTTGCTCTCTCTTCCTCTCTTCTGTTCCCTTTTCTGGGAACTCTTTTTAGACATTGTAATGTATAGATTTGGATGACATACAAGGTGAATAATGTTAGCAATATTTAGTTGTCATGAATTCATTTTAAGGGTAATGGTTAGCGATATATATTTGCCATGAATTCATCTTAATGGTTTAAATGCATTCTTATTCCCTTTCACTGCTCAAATCTTTGTTTTCCAACCTGTCTATCTTTACTAACATTTTCCCCTTTTGATGATTCCATGGATGGTATAACAGCGAAATTGAGAAATTGAAACTTTCTGAAATGACATGCCGTGAAGGAGTTATTGAAGTGGCCAAAATGTGAGTGTTATCAAGAATTATTTTTGCGTTCCTTTAATTCTATGTTTCTGATAGGGTTGAAAAGAACTTCAAGGTGCAATGGTTTGTGCAAATTGTCAGCCACAGAATAAATTTATCCTCTGTGCTAGTCTGAAATTTATGCTTTGTCCTAGCTATAGTTTAAAGTTAACATGTAGTGAAAAGTAAGGTGATGCAATTGTAGTGTGGATGAGATTTTATTTTTGTGGTCTCCGGGGTGTCTGAGTACAAGATTTAATTCCTCTTTTTCTTTTTTGTTCAACAGCATATACAAAGTACATGACGAAGCAAAGGATAAGGCTTTTGAACTGGAGATGAGTTGGGTTTGTGATGAATCCAAGAGGCAGCATGAAAAGGTAAGTTCTGGTTACTTCATTCTGTGTTAATCTCATGTGTGTTTATTTTAAGGGACGGAATTGTTGATTAGTCACTTGTAGTCTGCATGGGGATGAAAACTCTTACGCTGCTCTGCAACTAGAAAGAAGCATGTGGAAGTTTTTTAAACTCCATGCTCTTGCAAGCCTATTTTGCAGTGTGCATGCCTGTCTGTCTGTCTTTTTTTTTTTTTTAAATGAGTGATCTGCCTTATTTATCATTTATTCAAATATTCATCGAGTTCATTTTTGTTTAGTTTGGAGATGGATAGGCAATACCGAACACCTCTTTATTTTTAATAATAAGCATAGACGTCTGTGTCCAAGTTCTTAATCTACATATTAATCGTTGATTCTTTTCAGGTTCCTGATGACCTGTTGGAGGAAGCCAAGGCTGCAGCTAGGCTTGCACTTGAAGAAATGGATGCTGACTAAAGTTGAATAGAGATGGAAAAGCCTATTGGGCCTGTCTCACTGTCGTTCATTCGCAACTTTTCAGTGTACCCTTGCCTGGAACCGCTTTGAGTATGGAGGACTGCCCTTACTGTTAGCTTATCATGTTTAGCTGAAGCCCATTGTGTCCCGTGTCTTCTTTCTCCCCTCATGGATGGTAAACATGTGCTAATTTGTTATTGTAGACACAATCAAGGGATTTGGCCATTTGTTGCAATTGAAAGTTGAAACTTGGAAAGACCCATCTTGAAATTACCCCTGGATTAGGATTTGAAAGCTTGTGCATTTCCAAATTTGTATTGAACTCGCCAGCAGGTCCAACAAGTTCAGAGCCTCTTATACCACCACCCCGCAGTATCTTTTTTGGTCATTAACAAACAAATTGGGATGCAATTTACCAAGAGTTACAATGGATCCTGGCCTATGGACTCGGTCTTTTGCCATTTGGATTCAGTAAACATTTAGTTTTGTACGTACACAAGATATTTTGCTTAAAAACACTCCTGCATGCCACGAGATTGTAATGATCTTTGTTGTGTACCTGTTTGTTTGGTTTTCCGTCCGACTATTTAGTTAACTTTGGTACATGTGAGGAATTGGTGGTATTGAGAACTGAGAGTTTGCTCATTTTGGTTTTGGCTTGCCTATTAAAATTTTGGGCAATTAATTTGGATCTCTAGGACAAATCATTTGTGTTTTGTAGATATTTTGGACCGAAAGCTTTCTCAAAGAACATAATGAACCAAAAGAGAGCATAATTTTTTTCGAGCTAATAAAAGATGTGAAACGAAGTCCACAAAAGAAACTTGGAGTTCTTAGGTGCTACCATCTGAATCACACAGACAGTAAGTTGATATTGGTCGAATGAAAATGTTACGTCCCACTTTGGTCTAAAGAAAATGTGACTCCAACGGGGACGACTTATAAAAATCCTTAGCTTTTAACGGTCAGTGAGTGTTCCTTAATTTCTTAAATGTAAATGTAATCAGATGATTGACTAGTAAGTTCATTTGCATCCTTTATATACATTTTCAAAATAGATACATGATTTTCTTTTTCAAAATTTAAAATCCACTACGTTTAGTTTTCTTTAAACTTCCTCAACCGTGTCTGATTCTATTATGAAGCAACCTACATTTGATGCTTCTGATGTCGAGGAGGAAGAGACCTTTTCAAAAGTGTTTCTCTTGAGAAATCTACATCCAGAGAGAGTATTTCTGCTTCAGTTGATACCAGAGAAGCTCAACAATCGAGGAAGAGCGTGGAAGACTATGAAAGGAAAAAAAAAAAAAAGGAAAAAAAAAAGATGATTGATGGGGAAGAGGATGGTGATGAAGATGAAAATGAAGGAGGATAACGACAGTAAGACTTCATCCCATCTAGCATGTTTCCTTGCATGATCCCAAGAAGAACACACTAGTAACCAAAAGAACTAATGTTCTTGTACTAGATCGGAAAAGAGACAATAATACTCAGGGGTCCAGAATCTCGACCCTCCTAAAAGGTAGAACAAGGAGGTCAAGGCTCAGAAGTAAAGAAAATGTTAAAAGGGGATGATAAGTTCTTTTTAAAAAATAAATACAGAGACTGTAATTTTTGAAAAACCACACCAAAAATCTTCTACCCCTACAGACTGTAATCTTTGATGATTCATTGTGAGTATCCCCTCTCACAGTTTTTGTTGTTGGACCGAGAGGGATGAGTACCTTGGATGATGATTCATCATGAGTATGCCCTCTCAAAGATTTTGTTGTTGGATAGGATGGCGATGGATACCCTTGGGTGATGATTCATTGGGAAATTTTGTTGTTGGATCGGGCATGGGTGAGGATTTATTGCGTGTATACTCCCTCATGGAAATTAGAGCAGTTTTTGTAGGATTACGCCTTCACTTGCTTCAGGAAGTATACCCCTTTCTAGTGATTTAGTAGGGATTTTATAGGATCCTGGCCGTTGGCTACCACGTCTAGCTCTACACACATAGTAGGTCTCTTCAAATTAGAAATAAACATAGACTTAAGCTGAAAAAACGCATGAAAATTGAAATTTAGTTGTTGATGTTGTTGACATGGTTACACATGCATGTGATTATGCATCTTTATCTATTTGATTGCGATGTTATAAGTGTTCATTGTTGTTAATTACTAAAACCTAAGCTATGTATCTGTTTGATCTGGTATTGAGTTATTGCTTTGATACTTATCTTGATGTTTCCTCGAGTAACAAACAGATGGAAGCAGACCAAGTAAGAGTGATATTGAATTAGTATTAACTTGATATGGTAATATGTGTGACTATCAAATGTGGAGTATTGCCTATAAAAATTATTACCATTATTATTGGGTTTTATACTTATTCAAGGTCTTAGAGGATCCTTCAAAATTTCGGTATATCTTTTCCTTAAAAACATTGATGGCATGATCTCAAGGATTAAACATGATATTAGAATATTTCGATATGTCCTTCCTATGATAATTGAAGAATTTTGTGAATTTCCAACAGATCAGACAATCAAGAATTGGATATTCAACAAGTTGTGACATTTCCACCTGAAATCCATCTCCTAGCTTTTTCATGTTTCTTGTATATGTTTACATTGTTATTATTTTTCCATTGCATTGTTATATTCGTGTCTGCTTATATATGGTTGGATTGTTGTATATGTTTTATTGCTAGGTTTAGACAAGTAATTTTTAATGTTGATTACATATTTGTATTTATAATTGAAACGATGGTTAAGTATAATGTTACCAATATTGTATATTATGTAGTGACCTAGAAACCTAATCAACCTGGATCACATGAAGGGTAATTTTGAAATTGTATATATAAAATAGTATTTTCGGGATACGAAGGTATACTCACTCTTCGAAAAGTCAATTCAAAATATGTTACTCTGAAGGCCATCAACGGATAGGTGAGAATGGATTTTCTCGTAGATCACCCTACAATCGACCTCGAACCAGATTTTGGAAAAAATGCGCAAATTGGGATTGTGCCACCAAAGATGTGGCAAATCTACTTTGAATAGTTCTAAGACAAGGGGGCATATTGCCTTAAGTCTTTCGATTCACAGTTTGAAAATCGGTCACCTATTTGGAAAGGTCAGCCATGATATATAAAGCCCTCACAAAGAACATATTGCCTCAAGTCTTTGCACGGCTAGGAACACGGTGGAATGACAAATACAAAGTATTTAAAGCCACATAAGCCATTCTATTAGAGTCTATCCGCAATGATGATTTCAATTATCGTGGAATAAGAAATGAATATTTCTATCAATACCATCTAGATTTCATAGATCGTTAGTTGCATAGTTGTTTGTTACTCCTCGGTTGCATAGTTGTTTTGTACTCCTCGATGGCAAATTGGAGAATAAGGTATACACATGACATGTATTCTTCAAGTAAAAGAGGTAAGTTGACAAGTCATCTTTCTAGCTCCATATTGGAATAGAAAAATTAAAGGGAAGGGGGAAAGAGAGAAGGAAAAGCAGAGGAAAGAAAAATGATTAATGATATGTATATACGATCCATACTCTTCTAATCATATCGGTCAAGAAACGTACTATTTTTTCGGTTTTTATACCCATACTATTAGGTTTTGTATCTTTAAAAGTTTTAAGCAACTCTTGTGCTAATTATGCGGACTATTATGTCGAAATTTATGATTGAGAAATAAATATTTAAAGAAGTTTATCTCTTGGGTTAATATTTTATATTTATTATTGGCAACTCTACTCTTTTAAAAATTCTCACTCAGTTGAGATTTATTAGTCTATTGTATAAGGCTAATGTCTCATATTAGTAAATTTATTAAAATGTTAAAAGAATGTCAATATATTTTTGAGAATCAAACATGCAATTTATCAAAAAAACCACATATGAACACATACCAAACCCAAAAAAATATCAATATTAATCCTTTTAATATGTGAAGGTGATGGAAGGATAAAAAAGCAAATAGTCGTAGAAACAGAGAGAAAGACGTAGAAGGTGAGTAGGTATTAGGTGGATAAGGATATGATGTGATATTGAAATAATAATAGCATTCATCTCTTGACATAATTAGTTACAATAATGGTTAGTTAAAGTGAGTGTTTGTGTAGGTAGAAAATTTTTATTGGGAGACTTATCTAACATAATTAGATGGACCTAAATCGATTCAGGATTAGTTCTGATACCAAATGAAAAACTAAAAAATAATGGTTAGTTTGAGAAGAAAAGAAAAAGACATAGGTAATAGCCAATATAATTGAAGAATCCATCCATTCGAAAGAGGAAGCAAGCAATAGAGGGATCACCACCGCCTCTCCACGTGACTCTATGACCACCTCTACCGTCCGATCTTTTTCCTCCGCTTTACCATTTTAACCCAAACCCTCCTATCCCTCTACCCTCTAAACCAAAATAGATCGCTTTTACTTTTTAATTTTTTACTTTTTATTTTTTATTTTAGTTTTCGTGGGTTTTTATTTATTTATTTTTTTTGCCTAATACGATTTCGTTTCCTCCGCTTTATCTTGATGTTTTCTCGAGTAACAGATGGGAGCTGACCAAGTAAGAGCGATATTGGATTAGTATTAATTTGATACTGATGAGTTATACTTATTCAGGTCTTAAAGGACCCTTCAAAATTTGGGTATATCTTTTTCTTTAAAACATTGATGGCATGATCAGGAGGATGAAACATGATATTAGAACAACAATCCAACCATATATAAAAAGACAAAAAGATAACAATGCAACGGAAAAATAATAACAATGTAAACATATGCCAAAACATCTCTCTGTGATAGAGACACCTCTCCACATCGATTATAGAGATGACAGGTGGCAATTTAGGAGGGATACAAATTAGACATGTGGCTTCATATTTCTCAAATTATTTTTATAAGTACTTCTTTTGTTCAATTATGAAAGTATCTCTTTTAAAAATAGTGATAAGATTTATATCTTGATAGGATGCAATTTAAATTCTTTTAGAATATTTGTTTTAGTCTATCACAATTTCTTTATAATTCATCCTCAGTCATGCCCAAATACAGTTTTTATCTTTTACCTTCTTGTTTCTAATTTCTCAATGTCTAATTTCACAATCTCTCATTTTACTTTTATTGCATTTTCTGTCCCATCTTCACAATTATTTTGGTTCATGCAGGATGGTTAGGGTTATCAAATTAAGCAAATATTTCTCATAAAGTATGTTTTCATCTTTCTCATTTTTACAATTATTTTTATATGTAAATTAAAAAATTCATATTAAAAATTTATTTATGTATTATTTGTTGTTATTTATCAAAAATTTATTTATTATTTAGTTTTTATAAATTATTAAAAATTCAAAAACTTATTTTTAAAATTATTAAAAAATTATCTATTATCTGTTTTTTGTAAATTATAAAAATTTATCCATTTTTATTTTATAAAATAAAATATTAATCTACTTAAGTCTTCAAAATAATTAAGATCTATGTACAAAAATATATAAGGAAAACATAGTACATATTAAAAACATTGTTTCAATAAAAAAAATTTAAAAGCTAATACGAAAATTATTAATGTATAAAATACAAATAGTAGATCTTTTATATTTTTCAACAATTATTGTTCATGAAACAAAAATTATTTTAAAATAAGTTAATAAAATATATATTCTCATATGATCACTGTAACAGCCCGGGTAAAAATTTGGATTTTTACTGGGATTGTAAAAGTCTTTTTACCGTGATTTACCATTGAATTAATCTTGGGTAATTAATTCAAGGTAAATCGAGCGTCGTTTTTCGAAACCGAGAGTTTTCCCGTGCTCGTGATTTTTCCGTGAATTTTTCGGGCCTAAGTTGGTATTTTTCGGGTTTCGGAATTTCTCGGAAAATCACACCGGAAATAATTATGTGGGTGTATTAGTTATTTTCTGGTCCGGTCTGCACACGCCCGCATAATTGAGGCTGCCTGTGTCACCCGTGCTTACCTCCTGTGATGTACGTGACTGCATGTTTTATTTCCACTATCTCCCTCTGCCTGCAACTCATCACCCCGTATCACTTTTCTTCACTCTCTGCAAACCCACTGCCTCTACCCATCCTCACCTCTGCTAACAAAAAAAAAAACTCTGAGCAAACCCACCCAATGAACCGATTAAGCTTTGCTAACACTGAAACAAAAAAAAAAAGAAAACAGAAAAGAAAGCAACAACCCGAGCCCAACCACCGGAGACCGCCGCTGCCGCCACCTCACCACCACACACTGCGACCGCCCCGAGAACCCTAGCCTCACGCCGACCGCCACCATCTCCCTCTTCCTTCCTGCACGCGTCTCGCGCCGCCCTCGCACCGTTCTTCCACCCTCGCTGCAGCCGCCAGACCCGACAGCAGATCCGCCCGTCTTTTCTCCTCTCTCCCTGCACTGCCGCGCTGACAACACACCTCGCTCGCCGTTTGCCTCCTTCGCGCCTCCTCGCAGTCGCCGTGCCCCTAACGCCGTCGTCACGCCCGATCCACACCTGGAACGTCGCGCCGCCGCCTAGGTGAGTTCGGGTTGAAGACGACCCGTTTGAGGAAGGTCGACCCGACTGCACCACGGGTTGGGTTATGGAGCCGGGTCAGGTGCTGGGCCAGGCGGGAGTTGGGCCTGTGTTTGGACCTGACCAGGCTTGTGGACTCACCCCTGGGGCTTGGTTCTGGGTCGGCCCAGAATTTAGATGGGCCTGAACTGCTGGGTCCAATCCATTGTTTTTTTATAAAAAAGAGAAATAAAGGAAGATAATAATAATCTAGTATATAATTTGGAAGTATGTATATATATATTTCTAGAAAATAGACAAATAATTAATTTGACCAGAGATAATTATTCATTTGATATATCTAGGAAATAATTACCTAGACATATTATTTTGGAAAATTCAGGTAATTATATTATGGTTATTTTAGTAATAATATGGTAAGAAGGAGTTATAGTATTTTGGAGGGATATACACATACACATATATAGTTATACTTTCTAGGAAATAAATAAATATAAAAATAAAAATAAAGGATTATACTTTTTGAAAATAAATATGATATAATGTTGCTATAAAAATATTTTGATTTAATAGTTTTGGAAGTACCTATGAAACGCCCCGACCCGTATTTACCATACACAGTAAACACGTGCCGGAACTGTGACGACCCAACCAAAACGAGTCCAGCATACAGTGTATACAACAGTAACTAATAACAACAATAACAACATATCTGGCCCAACGGCCCAACAATATCAAAAGTAATGCACAGCGGAAGACTTAATAACTCACAAAGACACTGTATGCGACACTGATGCAAACTATGGATCCGAGCCCTGTCCAAGGGATAACGCTGCAGCCTGTCTGGAATGCACCGAACCTGTACAAAAAACAACTCATCCTACGGGATGAAAGCCCGCAGGTGAGGGGTGAGTCCGAAGTGCTCACAACCATGGATAGATGATCAGTATGCAACACTATAATTACTCAAGGCCCAAAACCGGTAAAACCACCAAATACAAAAGACTCGACCCAAAATCGGTCCTAGACCGTAAAGACTCAAATAAAAACTAATTATCCAATTTTATCTTTCCGGGCCCCGTCACGGATAAGCTAGGGGTCAGACCTGGTTATCAACACATTCCGAGTGCCAGACCAAATCCAGAGAACCCAGGGATCGACATCCCAAAAATACGAACCCAGGGATAGACATCCCAAAAATATATCACGGGATAGACATCCCAAGCATAGACATGCTTATCAGAGTAACCCAGGTCAAGGCCACCACGAAACAGTCTTAAACCATCGAGTCGTACCACTACTTACCACGTGACAATTATATTATCTAATCGTAGAGATCGACATCCCTAACCAAAATACCGAGGATCGACATCCCCTCCAAAATACCAAGGATCGACATCCTTGACACAATTTATTATTTAACCATTATACTCTATACCAAAAATACTCAAGGATAAACATCCAAAATTCAAAGCACGGGGATAAACATCCCAAAAACCAAAACAAAGCACTGGGATAAACATCCAGACAACAATCAAGGCAAACACAGTACTCAACAATGCAATAATCCAACAAACACAATAACCGAGTAATATAGGCACATACTTAAGGAAATCCATCCTCACCTTGGCCGATTACTCAACTCTGAAAACTATGACCGGTACGACGCCGACTCCTCGGGAAACTGCCCGATATCCAAACCTATCCAACACAACAATATATACACATAAATGCACATAATCGGTATACTATGATGCCAATATTACGAAATATACCCATCCCGGTTCTTATTCGATATTATTATCTTTTACCGAAAATAATTTACCGAACGTATTCCCGAATATAATTTCGGTACCATACTTTAATTAAAATTCTTTTTCAAAATATTTTTATAAATTAATTATAATCTTCCAAAATAATAATCATCATAATTTTCCAGAAAAATAATAACGTATTTATAATTTTCAGAAAATATTTATATAGTATTTATCTTTTTCTCAATATATAATATTATTTTCCAACACAAGGTATAATTATTTTCAATTTACAAAGTACATATATACATAATTTCCACAACCATAATTTCCAGAGAAAATAATACACATATTAAATTTCTAGAAATTAATTTCAAGGTATATATATATATTTTTCCAAATAACAATAGTTTTTCCAAATATAACTTAATTATTTATCAAAGTAAATATATTTATATTTTCCTGAAAATTTTAGAATTAAATTAGCCATAATTTTCTCAAAATAATTATATAATTTTTCCAAAAATAAATACCAGAATATTAGATAAATACATATATATATATATTGTTTTTTTAATTAATTAAACGGACTGGGCTGAACAGGATCAGGCCTAGGCTCGCACTGTGCAAGCCCAGCCGGCCCACGTCCAACCCAAGCCCAGACCAAAGGAACCCAAGCCCACACCCAACAAACACAGCCCAAAATACCCAAGCTCACACAAAACTCAGCCCACGACAACCCATCTCAGACCCAGGCCAACCCGACCCAACCATGGCTTGTCCGGGTCGTCCACAACCATGCTCACCTTGGTACAGCAGACGACGGCGAGACACGGGAGCAGAGGGGCAGCAAGGCAAGCGGCATGAAGCGAGCGGCAGAGACAGGTGCTGGTGTGGAGGCGGCGTCGTCGGCGTGTGGCGGCAGGCGTGAGGGAACTGGATCCGTCGGGTCGCACGACGGGTCAACGCTCGCCGGCTGCGCGTCAGGTGGCGGATGGCGACGAGGGAGGCGGCGTTGAGAAGGCGACTCCACGGAGAAGAGGTGGATTGAAACACCCGTGTCCCAATTTAACAATAAAATACCAAACTCAAGGAAATTACCAAAATGCCCTTGAAAACCCGGGACACGAAATCCAATATCAACAATATTCAAAATCCTTAAATAAAAGAGATGTCATAACAAACATAGTCAAACCGGCTTAGCAAGCCTCAAATCAAACCTGGCATCCTGCCGATACATCACCAATACTAAATCCCGGCAAAACCGCCGATAAATTAAACCAAAGTCAAAAGTGACATCTCAAATAGAAATCCAATGCAGCGGAAGAAAACACACGGAGTATAATAAGAGAATCAAAACAACATGCATGCCGACCATATGGATCCAACCGGGAGATCAAGCACAGCTACCTGCTGAGATAACCACGTCCGTACTCTGGAAGGATGGTAAGTGACTGCACGCTATCTAAAGTCTGAAAAACAACGTTGGCGATTATGTGAGTCGCCTACTCAGTGAGCAATATATATCTAATTATGAAGGTGTGCAGATCAAGTCCGAAAGGGAAGAAGAGCAACAGACTAGCATGCAAACATACAACAATCAGTACTAACAAGCCAACACAATCAAGCATACAGTTTATTGTTCTCCATCTGTTGTGTATTAAGTTTTCTTATTATGATTTATTATTCAGGGCCCCTACTGTGTGCGTCGAGCTCGGTCCCGTCTCATGAGACAACCAGGCATAAGCCCAAATAAAAACCAGGCACGAAGCCCAACATAACCATAGAGAGACAGAGAGAAAGAGGGAGGTAGAAAGGGGGAAGGAGAGGAGGTTTGGGGGTATGCGGCGGCTAGCAGGAGAAGAAAAAAGAAAAGTGAAGAAAAGAAAAGAGGAAGAAGGGTTTTAGGGCTTGACCCGCCAGCCCGAACGACGCGTCGTTCGGCTGGGCGCGGTCAACCCGCCCCGTTGACTCCTTTCCCTTTTTTTTTTTTACATCAAAACGACGTAGTTTCAATGAAACTACCACAAAGCTTAATTCTCAACCCCGATCTCGAATCCGTTTTCAACGGGACCCGAACCATGAACAATACCAATTTGAAATTGACATTTCCAAGGCATAATAATTTATTTCCTCGACCAAAACTCGAAAATACCTCAAGGGCAAAATTGGAATAAAACTTTCGAAAATTCCGAAAATCAAATTCTGAAAATTCGAGGCGTTACAGTTCTACCCCACTTAAAGAAATTTCGTCCTCGAAATTACAAGACATGAAACATCAAAACAAATGGGGATACTGCTCCCGCATATGGGACTCAACCTCCCAAGTAGCCTCATTCGGAGAATGACGGCTCCATCTAACCCGAACCATCGGAATAACTCGATTCCTCAACTGTCGCTCCTCTCGAGCAAGAATCTCAACCGGCTCCTCAACATAAGTCAAATCCTCAGAAACCTCCACCTCTGTCGGGGATACAACATGACTAGGATCAGACCGATAATGCCTCAGCATCGAAACATGGAATACATCATGTATGCGTGACAGCTCCTCCGGTAAAGCCAACCTGTAGGCCAGCGGACCAATCTGCTCAATGATCTCATAAGGACCAATATAACGAGGGCTCAACTTGCCCTTCCTCCCAAACCGGATAACACCTCTCCAGGGAGCAACACGGAGGAAGACTCTGTCACCTACATTGTACTCCATCTCCCGACGATGTTTATCGGCAAAACTCTTTTGCCGGTCCTGAGCAGCCCTCATGCACTGCTTAACCACCTCGATCTGATCAACAGTCTCCTAGACTAGATCCGGACCAATCACCTGTCTCAGACCTTCCTCATCCCAACAGATCGGACTACGACACTTTCGCCCATACAATGTCTCATAAGGCGCCATACCGATACTGGAGTGATACCCGTTGTTATAAGCAAACTCAACCAACGGTAATGTCTCATCCCAAGAACCACTAAAATTGAGCACACAGGCTCTAAGCATATCCTCCAGCGTCTGTATGGTCCTCTCTGACTGCCCATCGGTCTGCGGATGGAATGCAGTACTGAAATTCAGCTTAGTCCCTAAAGCTGATTGTAAACTCTTCCAGAAATGGGAAGTAAACCTCGGATCCCTGTCCGACACAATGGATAGTGGAACTCCATGTAGACGGACAATACCCGAAACATACAACCTCGCCAGCTTATCCATTGTATCCGTCTGCTGAATCGGTAGGAAATGAGCTGACTTGGTCAACCGGTCAACAATGACCCAGATGGCATCATGTCGGCCCCGGGTCCTCGGTAACGCGATAACAAAATCCATAGTGATATGCTCCCACTTCCACTGCGGAATAGTCAAAGATCTCAACTTGCCGGCAGGAGCTTGATGCTCGGCTTTCACCTGCTGACAAGTCATACAACGAGCTACAAACTCCGCAACGTCCTTCTTCATCCCGGGCCACCAATAATGACTCTTCAAGTTCTGGTACATTTTGGTGCTACCCGGATGCATAGCATACGGCGCATTATGCGCTTCATCCATAATCCATCTCCTCAAATCATCAACATCCAGAACACACAACCGATCACCGGTCATCAAAGCACCATCCTCCCAGACATAGAAACTAGAACTCTCTCCACCGAGAGCCTTATCCCGCAACTCTGCTAAATGAGGATCCCCATGCTGCAACTCCATGATCTTATCCCGCAAGGTCGGCCGGATGCTCAAACTAGCTAACAACGCCCCAGTAAAATCCACCACTAACTGTGCATCCAACGACCTCAGCTCTACCAAGGAAGGCAAAGCATACGAAACAGAGCCCTCATCAGCATCAACCACTCTCTTCCGGCTCAATGCATCTGCAACAACATTGGCCTTGCCCGGATGGTACTCGATAGTACAATCATAATCCTTCAGAAGCTCAATCCAGTGTCTCTGCCTCATGTTAAGCTCCCTTTGGGTCATGATGTACTTCAAACTCTTGTGATCCGTGAAAATCCGACACTTCTCACCGTATAGATGGTGTCTCCAGATCTTCAAAGCAAAGATCACAGCAGCTAACTCTAAATCATGGGTCGGATAGTTCCTCTCGTGGGTTCTCAATTGCCTGGAAGCATAAGCAATCACCCGACCCTCCTGCATCAACACACATCCCAAGCCCAGACCAGAGGCATCATGAACACCGTGTACTCCACTCCAGGTCTCGGAACAGTCAAAACCGGTGCAGAAGTCAACCGACTCTTCAACTCCTCAAAACTCTTCTGACAACTGTCATCCCAAACAAAAGCACAGTCTTTCCTCAACAGCTTAGTCATGGGACCCGCTGTCAAGGAAAAACCTTCAATGAATCTCCGGTAATAACCAGCAAGTCCAAGAAAACTCCGTATCTCAGATACACTTTTCGGTGGCTCCCAATCCATGACTGCCTTAATCTTGGCCGGATCCACCTTAATGCCTTCACCAGACACAATATGTCCAAGAAACGCAACCTCATCCAACCAAAACTCACACTTACTGAGCTTGGCATAGAGTTGTTCTTCTCTCAACCTCTGTAAAACTTGTCTCAAGTGATCTTCATGTTCGGCCTTACTACTTGAGTAGACCAAGATGTCATCAATGAATACCACTACAAACCGGTCTAGAAATTCATGGAAGACATGCTGCATCATACACATGAACACTGCCGGTGCATTCGTCAGCCCAAAAGGAACAACCACAAACTCATAGTGACCATACCGAGTGCGGAATGCAGTCTTCGGTATGTCTTGCTCTGCAATCCGAACCTGATGGTAACCAGACCGCAAGTCAATCTTCGAGAACACAGATGCACCCTGCAACTGATCGAACAAATCATCGATCCTAGGCAAAGGATACTTGTTCTTCACAGTCACCTTGTTCAACTGCCTATAATCCACACACATCCGCATACTGCCATCCTTCTTCTTCACAAACAAGACCGGGGCACCCCAAGGTGAGATGCTCGGTCTAATGAAACCTTTATCCAACAACTCCTCCAGTTGCTTCTTCAACTCCTGCAGTTCTGCCGGAGCCATTCTGTAGGGCGGTATTGAAATAGGTGCAACTCCCAGTACCAAGTCAACTGTATACTCCACCTCCCGCTCCGGAGGCAACCCCGGTAAATCATCAGGAAAAACATCGGGAACTCCCGAACAATAGGAATATCCTCCACTCCAGGTATTGGTACCGAAGAATCACCACATGAGCAAGGAATGCATCACAACCCTCTCGGATCATCCTGAAAGCCTGGATGGCCGAGATACAGCACGCCGATAGAACTCTTCATTCTCCAACAAACACCAATCTACGCCCCAACAAAGAAGATAAGGAAACTTCCCTGGCCCGACAATCAACTACTGCTTGGTGTCTGGACAACCAGTCCATGCCTAAGATAACATCAAACTCTCCCAAATCCATAACAGCAAGATCAGAAGGAAAACCCTCACTATCATACTCCAGACATTTAACTCGCATCGCCCAAGACAAGTTCACAAATCTAGCCTTAAGACTCAAGCATTATCAACCTCCATAAGGTATGGGTGAACCTAAACCTCAACAAGAGTAGTATAATTCAAAACCTCCAATTACATCACCGTTAAAAGTCAACCTCAATATGAACACACTATCGGTATCCTCAACCCGCATATAAGCAATAACTTCAACTACAATTCAAGATCAAACTCATTAATCACAAACACCACCAGTACCTCAAATCTCCACCCAGTTAAATACCTTACGTGTCAATGAAAGACATTCCCTCAAGTTCACCATTGGGTCAAACTTAAATTAATTCAAGAAATCATCTCGAGCTCCGAACAAGAATACATCCATAAAATAATTTCCCACGTACATTCAAAACCTCAAACTCAGACAATTAGACCACAAATAACATGATCACCAAGATCATAAGAATCAGATCCACAAGCATCACATCAAATCATCTATCGACAGATGTATCATCCTAAGGCAAACCGATGGTTCCTACTTGAATTGGACCGTTCGTCCCAGACAAGGAACATAAACCAAGAATCAAGAGTCTACACCGACTCTAATAGATCAATGGATAAACCACAAAACAAACATTGTTATAGCCTAAGCTGTAAAGATAAACATATCATTTCGTCAACAATACCAGGTCACCCCGACCCTCAGCAGGTGCGTGTCCTCCACCGGATCCATAGTACGACTCACTATATGAATGCATTTGAGTCAAAAACACTTTTTAAGTCATAAATCCGGAAACAGGCTTAAACACAGAAACACTTTGAAAACGAAGTTTAAGACACTTTTAAAACCAAGGATCTAAAGCCTGCTCCGCTACCAAGCTGAAACACCCGTGTCCCAATTTAACAATAAAATACCAAACTCAAGGAAATTACCAAAATGCCCTTGAAAACTCGGGACACGAAATCCAATATCAACAATATTCAAAATCCTTAAATAAAAGAGATGTCATAACAAACATAGTCAAACCGGCTTAGCAAGCCTCAAATCAAACCCGGCATCCTGCCGATACATCACCAATACTAAATCCCGGCAAAACCGCCGATAAATTAATCCAAAGTCAAAAGTGACATCTCAAATAGAAATCCAATGCAGCGGAAGAAAACACACGGAGTATAATAAGAGAATCAAAACAACATGCATGCCGACTATATGGATCCAACCGGGAGATCAAGCACAGCTACCTGCTGAGATAACCACGTCCGTACTCTGGAAGGATGGTAAGTGACTGCACGCTATCTAAAGTCTGAAAAACAACGTTGGCGATTATGTGAGTCGCCTACTCAGTGAGCAATATATATCTAATTATGAAGGTGTGCAGATCAAGTCCGAAAGGGAAGAAGAGCAACAGACTAGCATGCAAACATACAACAATCAGTACTAACATGCCAACACAATCAAGCATACAGTTTATTGTTCTCCATCTGTTGTGTATTAAGTTTTCTTATTATGATTTATTATTCAGGGCCCCTACTGTGTGCGTCGAGCTCGGTCCCGTCTCATGAGACAACCAGGCATAAGCCCAAATAAAAACCAGGCACGAAGCCCAACATAACCATAGAGAGAGAGAGAGAGAGAGAGACAGAGAGAAAGAGGGAGGTAGAAAGGGGGAAGGAGAGGAGGTTTGGGGGTATGCGGCGGCTAGCAGGAGAAGAAAAAAGAAAAGTGAAGAAAAGAAAAGAGGAAGAAGGGTTTTAGGGCTTGACCCGCCAGCCCGAACGACGCGTCGTTCGGCTGGGCGCGGTCAACCCGCCCCGTTGACTCCTTTCCCTTTTTTTTTTTTACATCAAAACGACGTAGTTTCAATGAAACTACCACAAAGCTTAATTCTCAACCCCGATCTCGAATCCGTTTTCAACGGGACCCGAACCATGAACAATACCAATTTGAAATTGACATTTCCAAGGCATAATAATTTATTTCCTCGACCAAAACTCGAAAATACCTCAAGGGCAAAATTAGAATAAAACTTTCGAAAATTCCGAAAATCAAATTCTGAAAATTCGGGGCGTTACCGAGCTGAAACACCTGTGTCCCATTTTAACAATAAAAATACTTAAACAAAGGAAATTACCAAAATACCCTTTGAAACCCAGGACACGAAATCCAATATCAAAATATCCAATAATCTAAATAAAACGAGATGTCATAAAAACAAACCAATCCGGCTTAACAAGCCACCAACCACCCGGCATCCTGCCGAAACATCATCAATACATAAACCCGGCAAACCACCGATAAAATAATCCAAATCAACAGTGACATCTCAATAAAAATTTCCAATGCAGCGGAAGTTATAAATGGAATAAAAGTATGAGAGACAAAACAGTATGTATGCCGACTCTATAGATCCAACCGGGAGAACAAGCACAGCTACCTGCTGGGATGTCCACGTCCGTACTCCGGGAAAAGAAGAAAGTGACTGCACGCTAACTAAAGTCTGAAAAACAACGTTGGCGATTATGTGAGTCGCCTACTCAGTGAGCAATATAAGTCTAGTTATGAGAGTGTGCAGATCAAGTCCGAAAGGAAAGAAGAGCAACAGTCTAGCATGCAAACATACAACAATCAGTACTAACATGCCAACACGATCAAGCATACAGTTTATTATTCTCCATCTGTTGTGAGTTAAGTTTTCTTGTTGTAATTTATTATTCAGGGCCCCTACTGTGTGCGTCGAGCTCGGTCCCGTCTCATTAGACAACCAGGCATAAGCCCAAATACAACCAGGCATGAAGCCCAACATAACCATAGAGAGAGAGAGAGAGAGAGAGAGAGAAAGAGGGAGGTAGAAAGGGGGAGGTAGAAGGAGGGAAGTAGAAACCGGTCATCACAGACCCACATGCAAATCTGTATAACACTTGCTAATCCGCAAGCAAACCCGAGGGGTATCACTTCCCGCTCGAAACAACCGGTCATCAGCACACAGTAGCCTAACTTCTACTGTATTTTATCTTTATCCACAATTATAAGTCTATGTGTGCCATTAGTTGTGATTTAACAGGGTTGTGTGATAAAACATCTCAATCAGATAACCGGGTCTCCGACCCACAACACATCACACCAAACACCCAGAATCACATCACAAGTTATAAACCATAACATTCCAATCATCCAGCTCATAAGCAAAAAGCAGACTTAGGCACACAATACAGATTACAGCATGTTAGCAAACAAGCATGCAACTCAAACAAACCATTCCAACGAGCTCATGCATACAAACATAAAAAGACATATAAAGTCACCTCAACGACGATTGTCCTGTGGAGCCTTTCCCAAAACCGATCCTCCAGCTCCCGAGGTATTACCCGTGCCTGAATACCGGCACACACAACNACAGCATGTTAGCAAACAAGCATGCAACTCAAACAAACCATTCCAACGAGCTCATGCATACAAACATAAAAAGACATATAAAGTCACCTCAACGACGATTGTCCTGTGGAGCCTTTCCCAAAACCGATCCTCCAGCTCCCGAGGTATTACCCGTGCCTGAATACCGGCACACACAACAAATTACAAACACAAACAATAAAGACGTGCATGCATGCAACTATAATGCTCAACTGAGTTAAACCCGTCCCAAGTTAGTCGACTATGTAATTCCCGGGTCTAAACCCGACTCAATGTTCTCTTCACCAAACTCCAAGTATCGGGACCTAAGGTTCACCGGGCTCAAGCCCAACTAAGTCCAGGATGAGTTCCCGAGCCTATGGCCCACTTATTAAGTCCTTTACGAATTCCCGGCCTAAAGTCCAATCTAAGCCCAATTACAATTTTCGGGCCTAAAGCCCACTTCCATAAGTCCTTATTAAGCCAAGCATAGGATTGGGCTTAAAGCTCGTTACTTAAGTCCAAAGTTAATCCGATGTCCAAAGATTCCCGGCCTAAGGTTCTACCCGTGTCGGTATTTACCGGCCTAAGGTTCTACCCGTCTCGGTTTCCACTAATCACAATTAAATACATAACCCCAATT
Organism: Turnera subulata; assembly: GCA_028386065.3. NCBI lineage: Eukaryota > Viridiplantae > Streptophyta > Magnoliopsida > Malpighiales > Passifloraceae > Turnera > Turnera subulata. Next base: position 9,032 of record JAKUCV010000922.1, on the reverse strand, counting down.
CAAAATTATTATTACATGCCATAATTGAATACAAATTATACAACCAAGCAATACCGTTAAGTGCCGGAACAATAACCCGAGCCTTCGCCGGAATATTCCCGAGCCTCGCCGGAAAATTCCCGAGCCTCGCCGGATTCCGGTGACCTTGCCGGAATTCACCCAAATCTGCCAGAAACGAACCCAACAACTACAACATTCATTCCAACAACACAATACTAACTGTTCATCATATCAACAACAAAAGAATTGGACAAGTGATTCCTTACCCGGAATACTTGCTGCCAGAACCGATTCTGCCCGGATTCGCAGAACAGCAGCAACCCGCCTCTGCCCGAAAAATCACACACTCACTCACACGAACCACCTGCCGGGTCCGTCCCCAACACCAAGGAGCAGCAAACCCGACAGATAACACAGCAAGCCACAACACCGCATAAACCCGCCACCGTCCGGCCACCACCAAAACCCACAACAAAACACCCACACACACACGCACGCACGACCCCGGCCACAATCCAACAGCACACAATCGACACAACCACAAACAAAACCCATCAGCACAAAAGAACCCCAAAAGAAACGGGAACGAAAAGGAAGAGGAATTAGAGGCGGCGGTGCTTACCGGAGGTGGCGACTATTCCACCTCTGCAACTCGCGACGGCGACGGCGAAGTAGGGAGGAGAAGAGAAGACGACGGCGGTGCGACGGCTCGCCACGACCCTGAGTTTACTTCAGTTCCTCCGGCCCAGATCGTCCTCGAATATCACCAACAGACGAGGACGCGGACACCAACAAAACGGCGGCGGCAAAAGGGAAAAAGGGAGGTAGCAGCGGCGGTTGGGGGTGTTAGAGGAAGGAAGAAGAAAAGTGGGGGCGAGAGAGGAAGAGAGAAAGAGAAAGCGAGAGGAGAGTGGGAGAAGGAAGGGAGAGAGAGAGAAGAAGAGGAAGAAGAAAGAGAGAGAGGAAGAAGGAGAAGGGTAGGAGGAGGCGGCGGGTTGGAGAAGAAGAGAAATAGAATAAGAAAGAAGGAGAAAAGAAAAAAGAAAAGAAGAGGGAGTGGCCGGCTAGGGTTGGCTGTGCCTAGTGGACGACATGTCGTTCCACTAGGCGCGGTCAACCCCCTAGTCAACGCGTTTTGTTTTGTTTTTTTTTTTTAAAACAGTCCCAAAACGACGTAGTTTCATAGTACCCTCCATTAACCTTCGCGTTTCACCCCGTTCTCGGATCCGTTCCCAACGGAACCCGAACCATGAACGACACCCACTTAAAATTGACATTTCCAAGGCATAGTAATTTATTTCCTCGACTAGAACTCGAAAATACCCTCAAGGGTAAAACTGGAATAAAAATTTCGAAAATTCCGAGAAATCAAATTTTGAAAATTCGGGGCGTTACATGGATGGCGGCGGTGCAGCGAGAAAACGGCCGGAACTCGTCGCCACGCACAGTGACGGTGGCGCCTGGGGTGACGTACTATTCCCTTCTTTTTTTCCGGTTTTCCCTTTTTCTGCATTTTCTATTTTCTTTCATTTTCTTGATTTTTTTCTCTCTTCTTTTTTTGTTTCTGTATTTTATTTTTTTTTTCTTTTCCCCTTTTCTCTTTTTTTTTCTTCTTCTACCCTTTTTTCTGATTTTTCTTTTTCTTATTTTTATTTTTTTTATTTTTTTCTTTTTCTTTTCTTCCTTCTTTTTTTTCTCTTTTTCTTTTCTCTCTTTTTCTTTTTCCTCTCCTCTTCTTTTTTTCTCTTCTTCTCTCCCCTTCCTCTCTTCCTCTCCTTCTCCTCTGTTTTCTTTCTTTTATAAACCGGTAATGTACTGTTAATCATGTGAATGTGTAATAATGCAGGCGGGTCCGATCCGGACCAGAAAATAACTGATACCCCCTTAGTTATTTTCCGAGAAATTCCGAAACCCGAAAAATACCAACTTAGTTCCGAAAAATCCACGGGAAAATCACAAGCGCGGGAAAACTCTCGGTTTCAAAAAACGACTACCGATTTACCTTGAATTAATTACCCAAGATTAATTCATTCGGTAAATCACTGTATAACGACTTTAATAGTCCCGGTAAAAATCCAAATTTTTCCCTGGCTGTTACAACCTACGTAACCTTAGAATATATATACGGTACATGCTAATAACTGTTGAAATAAATACCAAAACATAGTATTGAGAAATTAAGGTTAAGTATATATAATTTATACTACGGAATAATTATTTTGATGATACTTTTATCATATGGATATATATAAATATACATTTGTATAGTCATTTTCTAGAAAATTATTTTATGGTAAGAATATAAGTTATAGTAAATGATTATTTTCATGAAAAATATTTGGAAAGACAATTAACAAAGTATTAAATACCGAAGTAATAATCGGATATACGTACAATATAATATCTTCGGTAAAGGGTAATAATAAAAGAAAAGTAACTGGGATGGTGTTATACTTATTTTGCAGTATAGCATCATGACATACTCTTATGTGCATTTTATGTGAACATGTCGTTGTTTTGCAATATAGGAGTTGGTATCGTGTTGTCCTCATATGGAACCGGCCTTGGACCCGGTTGAGGATTTTCAGAGTTGAGTAATCGGCTAAGGTGAGGTTAAGTAAATATTTATATACTGTCCGTGATATCAAGTTGCTGTTTGTTCACTGTGTGTGATGTATGTTGATATGATACTTTGTGGCTGTGTATGGTTTGTTTTGTGATGAATTGACGATTGATGCTGTTGATGTTATTGATCTTGTTGAAATTATTGTTGCTATTGATGTTGTTGAGATTATTACTACTGTTGAGTTTGTTGTTATTGTTGACTGTGAGACTTGTGTGACTTGAGTACCGGGAGTACTAGTATGGGTTAACAGTTTGGAGTAAGTTTGTTTTATCCAGACGAGCGGAGAGGCTGCGAGCCTGCTCGGGATAATGAGTGGATGGTTGGCCAATAGTATTGTGGTATCAAGACTCAAAATAGTAATGTTAATAAAATGGAAACACTTAGACATCTAGTAAATCACAGTTAAATGTTGGAACAGCCATATGGTAGTCTTTTATTTATGGTGCTGGGGGAGAGTGTGCTTGGGGTCTGCTCCATGTCTGTACCAATTATTATTTTTAGGCGCTGGGGGAGAGTGTGCTTGGGGTCTGCTCCCTGTCTGTGCCAATTTTACGTGGAGGTACCAGGGCGGGGTCCACGGGCTAGCTAGCTTGACTACCAGGCGACGGCCATCATTTAACTAGTGATAGGGGCCCTGATAATAAAATTGGAATAGAGTGTCTAGAATCACATGTGTGTCATTTAAGGTTCGTGGGAACCTTTGTTAATTGTTGGTGATGTGACTTGGGAATTTACGGTTGTTGTATATGTATATTTGCTTATGGGTTTTACCCGGTGGGCACTTCGGACTCACCCCTCACCTGCGGGCTTTCATCCCGTAGGTTGAGTTATTTTTGGTTCAGGTATATTGCATTCCAGACAGGCTGCAGCGTCATCCCTTGGACAGGACTCGGATCCATTAGTTGCATCATGGGTTGCATACAGTGTCTTTGTGAGTTGTTAAGTCTTCCGTTGTGTTGTGTATTGCTAATATAGGGCCATTGGGCCGGTTGTGTTATTGTTGGTGTTTCCGGGGTTTGGGTGACATGTTGGGCCGATGGGCCAGGTTTTTTATGTTTATGTCGTGACTTTCGGCCGTAGGGCCGGGTTCTTGGGTTTACTCTTTGATATTATCTTTGGGCCGTTGGGCTGTGTTACTTGTTATATTTATTGTCGTTACAGTTCCGGCACGTGTTTACTGTGTACGGTAAATACGGGTCGGGGCGTTTCAATCACAATCAAAATGTAAGATATGTAAAAGTATTATAAAAAAAAGAAGAAGAAAGAGATTAAAAAAAACTTGAAAAAAATAAATTTAAAGAATAAAGTATGTACAATTTGTTAAATTATTATATAACAAATATATTATTCAAAAATTAAAAGGTACATAGCCCGTGTGATGCGCGGGGTAGTGTACTAGTGTTGTATATTATGTAGTGATCACACGGGATAGTGTACTAATGTTGTTGTATATTATGTAGTGACCTAGTAACCTGGATTGAAGGGTAATTTTAGTAATTATGAATATAAAATAGTATTTTCGGGGTACGGGGGTATACTCACTCTTCGAAAATTCAGTTTAAAATATGCTACTCTGAAGGCTGTCAAAGGATGGGTGACAATAGATTTTCTCGTAGATCACCCTACAATCGACCTGTTAGTAATATGCCCAAAAGCCAATCATGGATGTTTATTTATAGTCATGTACATACACTTTAAGGTTATTCCAATAAGTATCGTTTATGAGATAAACGCTTGCACATACTTATAACCCTAGAATATTTCATATTCTTAAATGTCCCTAGTCGATTATTATTATGGATGGGTTGTAATAATAAATCAAGACTAGCGTAT
>JAKUCV010000921.1:0-15413 GCA_028386065.3 Turnera subulata | reverse complement strand
GCGTCCGGTCGGCGACGCTGTGAGGAAGACGATGCCAGGGGTGGTGATGCGTGCGGCGGCTCGGTGGTGGCAGTGGTGACGGTGGCCGGCGGTGACCCATCTCCTCTCCCCCCTTTTCTCTTTTTTTTTTCTTTTTCCTTATTCTTCCTCCCTGATTTCTTTTTTCCTTTCCCTCTCTATTTTTTTCTTCTTTTTTTTTTCCTCTCTTCTTTTTTTTTTTCCTTTCTTCCTCTCTTTTTTTTTTCTTCCTCTCCTCCACCGGCAGCCTTCCCTTTAAATCTGTTTTTTTTTACTATTAATCATGTGAACTCAAATAATGCAAATCTGTCCGTATTACGGGCGAATCCGATCCGGACCAGAAAATAACCGATACCTCCTTTGTTATTTTCCGGTGTGATTTTCCGAGAAATTCCGAAAACCGAAAAATACCAACTTAGGTTCGAAAAATCCACGGGAAAATCACGAACGCGGGAAAACCCTCGGTTTCGAAAAACGACTCCCGATTTACCTTGAATTAATTGCCCAAGATTAATTCAACAGTAAATCACGGTAAATAGACTTCTACAGTCCGGTAAAAATCTAAAATTTTACCCGGGCTGTTACAAATTTTGATAAACAATATTATATAAATTTTCATATCCTTTTCCAAACTTTCTCCGTAGAAACAAAAACAAATTAATCTGAAACTCTTTTGTCGTCAACCATAAAAAAATAATTCCCCAACAAAATCCCCTAATCCTCCCCTCTCTAGCACCTCTCTTCTCAAGTTCACAGTTGCCGTTGTCATCTGTTTTGCCTGGCGCCAATAGTTCACTATCTGCTCTATCTTTTCCTTGAGCCTAGTGTCTTCCACCTCTTTTCAAGCCCAATATCGGTGTTTTGCATGGTCTTACGTAAGCAGTTTTTCTTTGTCCTTTTTGTTCCTGTCTAATCAGTGAAATAATTACCTACACAATTTACACATTTGTTGGTTAATTAACCAATTAATCATTTTCATCTTTTTTTATAAAATATTACAATTATGTTGTAAAATTACAAAAACTGTACAATATATTTGTCTATAATATTTTAATTTTAAAAATTTTAGTATTGTATGGACGTCCAAAACGATGTCGTTTTGTGTGTGAGTAAGGCAAAACTGCCCTGACTTCTCCCCATCTTTTCTTCTCCTTTTCTTCTTTTTTTTTAGATTTTCTCCCTTCATCTTCTTCCTCATCTCCTTCCTCACAGTCGCCCATCTCTCCTTCCTCTCCCTCACGCTGCGTCGACCCCACCCCTGCCTCTTCTCTTCCTCAACCTTTTCTCTCTCTTGCCATTTGTTCCTCCTCCATCTTTCTCTGCCTTCCACCGTTGCTGCCTCAATCTCTTCTCTTCCCTTGCATCTCGCGCCTCTGCTTGCGATAGCCGCCACAAGTCGAGCCGGGCTCGACACCACCGAGGAGCAGAGCTCGACCTCACCGTGGTTCAGACGCCGCCGTAACGCAGTGCCGCCCGATTTCTCATTCTGCTCTGCTTCTCGCCTTTCACGACCGAAGAGCCGGTGTTGCCGATTGAACAATGGCGTTGAAACCCAGTGCGAAGGTTAAGCAACACATCCTCTTCCTTTCTTTCTGCCTCTCTGATTCTTGTCTGATTGACTTATCATTTGGTTGTTGATTGTTCGATTCGGTGGGTTTTGTGTCTATGGTTGGATGGCCTTGATGTTGATACTATAGGCGTGGGTGTTGATTTTGTGGGTGGTTGACACCGTCGTTTGGTAGAGTTCCGGACACCGGTGGACGGCAGCGGGTATGGCAGTCGTTTGGGTTGTTTTGGTGGCGGGATTGGATGGAGATTTTGTTTAATTCCTTGAGCCTGATTAGCTCCCGCGGGCTCGGGTTTGAGCGGATTACACAACAGACTCGAAAATGGGTCAAGCATGTAATGGATCCATGTTCTCGGGACGATATTAACGGGCTCGTTAAAAACGGTCAGAATTAATTCTACGAAATAATAATTGGATTAATTCAATCTATTTATTTAATTAATAATTATCGATGGTTTTAGCTAGATAATAAACGGTTATATTTTATTAATGGTTTGGATTAATTAATCTTGCTTTGGATTTATATTAGTTAAGGGACAATCAACGTTAACAAAACCGAATAACGGAACCCATGCATATTCATTCATATTGTGAAGTATAAGTGATTATATGTTGTTATAAAATATAGGAATGACGAGGCAAGATCTGATACCGGCTTCTGAGGTATTTTTAAGGTGCGTGATGGTTGAATTTTTTTTATTTTACTTAAGGATCCTTGATTTTTTTCCTTTCTTAATAACCGTGATTTGCGACGATTTCTTTTGGTTAAACATGATCAATTGATATTAATGGGATGGGAGAAGTATTTTCCATGTCTCGTGCACATTTCTTTCTTTTACAATTATTTTCAATAAGATTGAAAAGTTGATTTATGAGGTAGGATTGAAAAATAAAAAATACAAACTCAGGCTACATGTTATTGACTCATTATAAACTTTTTTTTCGAGAAATTTTCTTGAATGATATTGAAGCGCCCCGACCCGTATTTACTAGACATAGTAAACACGTGCTGAAACTATACTTATTGATAGAACAGACAGTACAACTGACAAGTATTTTACAACAACAATCCATATAATACAACCGTCACCCATACTCGGGGACCATTATTCAAGCCACATCCTCAACAACAGCAACAGAGCACATTTGGTATAGCATCATCATAGGCAAAATAGGAAAGCAGCAACACAACAACATATATATCACAGCAACGGAAGACTTATATGCACATGCAGCGGAGGTATGGATCCAGAGTCAGGTGGAGGAGCAGCAACCGTCGTACCTGAACTACGAAACAACTTAACCTATGGGATGAAACCCCGCAGGCGAGGGGTGAGTCCGAAGTGCTCACCGACCAAGGATAAACAGAGATATGCAGGCAACCGTAATGCTATATAGAAATCACAGGCAAAACAAAAGCACATCTCATACAAGACTGAGCCAAGGCCAAAAGAATATTTTATTATTATTACCAATTTTATCTTCTGGGCCCCGTCACTGGACAAGCTAGAGGTCAGACCTGGATATCAACATATTTTGGGTGCCAGACCAAAACCAAGAGAACCCAGGGATCGACATTCCAAAATAATAACCCAGGGATAGACATCCCAAATATAACAACGGGATAGACATCCCAAGCATAGACATGCTTATCACAAGTAACCCAGGTCATGGCCACCACAAAACAGTCTTTACCCATCGAGTCGTACCACTACTTTCTAAGTGACAATAAAGTCGTCAACACAACTTCGAATTAACCAATTTCCATTTCCAATATCCATTATCCTTTTCTCAGTTATCCATAGTCAATAGTCCAACATCAACCTCAATACAATATCCAAGAATCAACAACACAGTCCAACAGCCATAACAGCAATAACCATAATAGTCAAATAACCAACATTGACCATCTCAGCAATTCAATCCAACAACAAAGCACACAAAGTATTACAGGCAACATATCAAGGGTTATTTATCCTCACCTTAGCCGATTATCAGTTATAGAACTTCTCGGCAGGTTCCAAGTCCGGTTCCTGAAGAAACTGCTCGTTATCAACTCCTATATCAATAAACATGGCTTTTCTGAAGATTCCTGGACCCGAAAAATTCCGACTTTGGTCCGTAAAATCCGTAGAAAAATCTCGAACGTGGGACAAGGCTCGGTTTCGGAATCCAATGCTCGATTTACCACGAATTAATTACCCAAGATTAAAATCAATGGTAAATTACTGTAAAATAACTTAAACAGTCCCGGTAAAAATGAAAAATTTCGTCCCCGAAATTCACTCCGATGCAGTGAACAAGTGTGGATGCTGAGAACGCATATGCTCTTCGACTTCCCACGTAGACTCGTTCGCAGAGTGTTTACTCCACTTAACTTTTACCATCGGAATGACTCGGTTTCTCAACTGTCTGACCTCTCGGGCAAGAATATGTTCTGGCAACTCTGTATACGTAAGATCCTCTGCGACCTCAACATTTGCTATACTAACCACATGGCTCGGATCTGATCTGTACCTCCTCAGCATGGAAACATGGAACATGTCGTGAATCCGTGAAAACTCCTCCGGTAAATACAATCTGTACGCCAAGGGTCCAACCCTTTCCACGATCTCATACGGCCCGATGTACCTGGGACTCAGCTTCCCTCTTTTCCCGAATCTGATAACTCCTTTCCAAGGTGTAACTCGGAGGAAAACTCTTTCTCCCACCTGGTACTCCATCTCACGTTGATGCTTATCGGCATAACTTTTCTGTCGGTCCTGTGCTGCTCTCATACTCTGCTTAACTAAATTTGGACCAACGATCAAACGAAGACCTTCTTCATCCCAACAAACTGGACTTTGGCATTTCCTTCCGTAAAGAGCTTCAAACGGTGGCATGCCAATACTGGAATGAAAACTGTTGTTATAGGCAAACTCCGCTAAAGGCAAATACTGATCCTAACTCCCACTGAAATTAAGAGCACAAGCCCTTAGCATGTCTTCCAGTGTCAGAATAGTCCTTTCTGACTGTCCGTCCGTCTGAAGATGAAATGCGGTACTGAAACTCAACTTCGTACCCAAAGCTGTTTGCAGACTCTTCCAAAACTGTGATGTGAATCTCGGATCTCTGTCTGAGACTATAGACTTAGGAATCCCATGTAGTCTCACAATCTCTGCAACATACTACTTCGCCAACTTATCCAAGGTGTCCGTCTATCGGATGGGAAGAAAATGAGCTGATTTTTTAAGTCGGTCAACGATAACCCAGATAGCATCATGCTGTCTCCGAGTCAACGGTAATCCGACCACAAAATCCATAGTGATCATCTCCCATTTCCACTCTAGCACTGTCAACGATCTCAACTTTCCCGCTGGAGCCTGATGCTCGGCTTTCACTTGCTGACAGGTGATACACTTTGCAACATACTCGGCTACATCTTTCTTCAAACGCGGCCACCAAAAATGACTCCTTAAATTCTGATACATCTTGGTGCTTCCGGGATGCATAGCATACGGCGTTATATGTTCTTCTTCCAGAATCTGACTGCGCAGGTCACCAACACTGGGTACACATAGACGTTTTCCCAGCATCAGTGCACTATCCTCGGCTATGTGAAACTTATCTTCTTTTCCACTGCGGACTGCTTCCTTCAGCTTGATCAGGTCGGGATCTCCATCTTGTAGTTCCACAATCCAGCCTCTCAGGTTAGACTTGACTTTAATATGGGTCAACAAAGCTCCTGTCTCATCAACAGTCAAATCAACTCCCATCTTCCTTAAATCGATAAGAGAGGATATCGAGTAAGTCGTGGAAGCATCTTTTGGTTGTCTCTGGCTCAAAGCATCAGCTACAACATTAGCTTTTCCAGGGTGGTACTCAATAGTACAGTCATAATCATTCAGCAACTCAACCCAACGTCTTTGTCGTAGATTAAGCTCCCTCTGAGTCATGATGTACTTGAGACTCTTATGATCTGTGAAAATATGGCATCTCTCTCCAAATAGGTAATGTTGCCAAATCTTCAAAGCAAGGATCACTGCGACCATCTCTAGATCATGTGTTAGGTAATTCTTCTCGTGTGGCCTCAACTGTCTCGAAGCATAGGCAATCACTCGGCCCTCTTGCATCAGAACTACTCCTAAACCAAGACCTGAGGCATCGTAAAACAGCATATAATCCACTCCTAGCTTAGGTACTCTCAAGACTGGCGCTGAAGTCAACTTCTTCTTCAATTCATCAAAACACTTCTGGTAGGCTTCACTTCAAACAAAAGCTTGATCTTTCTTCAACAGTTTGGTCATAGGACTAGCTATCAAAGAAAAACCCTCGATGAATCTCCAGTAATATCCTGCAAGGCCATGAAAACTTCTGACTTCGGGTACCATCTTGGGTGACTCCCAATCTAGAACAGCTTTCACTTTGGCAGGGTCAACTTTAATCCCATCCTCGGATACAACATGTCCAAGGAATGTAACTTCTTTAAGTCAGAACTCGCACTTGCTAAACTTGGCATATAACTATTTCTCCCGTAACCTTTGTAGTACTATCCTTAGGTGCTCTTCGTTGGAGTATATCAGAATGTCATCGATGAAAACTACCACGAACTTGTCCAATAACTCGTTCAGGACCAGGTGCATCAAGCACATGAAAACTGCAGGTGCATTGGTCAAACTAAAAGGAACCACTATGAACTCAAAGTGACCATACCGAGTGCGGAAGGTTGTCTTCGGTATGTCCTTCTCTGCAATCTTGACCTGATGGTATTCAGACCGAAGATCAATCTTGGAAAACACGGTAGCTCCCTGTAACTGGTCAAAAAGGTCAGCAATCCTGGGAAGCGGGTACTTGTTCTTCACTGTCACCTTGTTCAACTGCCAGTAGTCCACACACATACGCAAACTGCCATCTTTCTTCTTCACAAACAGAACTGGTGATCCCCATGGTAATGTACTGGCTCTGATGAATCCCTTCTTAAGTAGCTCATCTAACTGTTTCTTCAATTCCTGGAGTTCTGTCGGTGCCATCGAGATAGGTGTTACTCCCGGCATCAAGTCGATGGTGTACTCAACTTCTCTATCAGGTGGCAATCTTGGTAGATCCTCTGGAAACACATCTGGAAACTCTCTGACAACTATAATGTCCCCAAAAACTGGATTCTGAACTTCTTCGCCCTTGACATGAGTCAACAAGGCATCTAGACCATACAGCTTCATTCCGTAATCCTGATTAGCAGAGATACTATATGTAGTAGTAGCTCTCCCAATACCTGTTAATAAAACCTGTCGCCCACCATCGGAAGTCAGCAGCACTTCTGTAACGCCCCGAATTTCGTTAATTGACTTTTTCGGAATTTTCAAAAATTTCGGTATTTAATTTCTATTTTTACCCTTTACGGGATTTTCCGGGAGTCTTTGGTTATGAAATTATTGTTATAATCAATTTATTCACTTTGAAAATGTTATTTTTACTTTTAGAATTTATCCTTATTCGGGTTGTTTGGGAACAATTGGAGTTTCGGGGTGAAATATGGAGTTTATTGTAGTTTCACTCAAAACTACGTCGTTTTGGATTAAAGTAAAGAAAAAAATAATAAAAACCTAATCCTATACGTGCGTTGACCATGGGAGAGTTGACCGCACCTTAAGACCAAAACGACATCGTTTTGGTCTAGGCCGGCCAACCCTAACCCCTTCCTCTTTTCTTTTCTTTTTCGTTTTCCCTTTCTCTTTCTTTTTCGTTTCTTCTCTTCCGCCGCTCTCCCCGTTCTCCCTCTCTCCCATGTTTGCTCCCGGATCCTTCTCCTTCAAATCGTGGGTTCAACGCCCGGGGGGGTTCCTGTATTCCTTTTCTTCTCCTCTCTTAATCTCTTTTCTTCTCTTCCCGATTCACTATCATCACCTCTTTGCTCTCTCGTCGCCGTCCTCACCAACCCGCCTTCCTCTCGCCATAGAAGGATGCCACCGCCTTAGCTGTTGCTTCCCTCTTCACTACCGTCGTTATCGGGACAAAGGGGAAGGCTTGGAGAGTTGTGGTGTCGGGCGCTAGTGTTGGCGAGGAGAACTCGAGGGCTAGACTCGAGTGCACGCCCCCGCCGTTGCTAGTTGCTGGTAAGCCTCTCTGTTTCCCCTGTTCCTTCTTCCTCTTCCTTTTTGATTTTGGGGGCCGATTTATTAAATGGGGGTTGTTGTGTGGACTAACCGATTTGATTCGGTGTGTGTTTGGGTTCGTTGATTTCTGCTCATGGCGACGGGTGTGTGTTGCTTGTGTTTGGTGGCCGACGGCTGCAGGGTATGCATGGCTGTCGGGCAGTGGCGAGCTGGTGGTCGGGTTTGTGGATTCCTGCAGTGTGGGGTGTTGACGAGGTTGCAGATGGTGTTGCTGGTGGCTGGTTTATGTTGGTTTGGTGGCTAACGGTTATTGTTAGGACGGTGATGGCGCGGTGTTGTTGAGTTGGCTGGGTTGTTATTGCTGTGTTGGTGCACGGATTCTTTGTCCCCGGCAGAGGTTTGCTGCAGGCTTGGGTTCAGTAGACAGAACTGGGATGTGAGCACCCTATTTTGGCGGTTATTACCGGTAAGCAATCCGGTGTGTTTTAATTGTTTCATGGTTTGTTTTATTGTTTTGCAAATCTGGTGTGTGGAATTGAATGTTGGTTTGTGTGCTTGTTGCTGGATAGTTGTCGGGAAGGTGTTTCCGAACCATGGTGGTTTTCCGGTGAGGCTTGGGTATTGTCCCGACGAGGCTGTTGTCGGAATCCAGCGAGCGGTTCACTGTTCCGGCGAGACGATAATTTTAATTGGCCTTACACGGTAATCCTCGGATGATGTGTATAATTTATTTTTCGATCATGTCATGTCATGTACGACCTTAATCGATGTATCAGTATGAAATGGACTTAGTGAAAGTGTGGCACGTTGAGAAAAGCGTGGCCGGAATATATATATCCGACGCACATAATATCTTTAGGCTGGAAAGCTCGAGCTCGGGAGCTCGATTAATGTGATTAAGTGAATGGGTCGGGCCTAGACCTAAGATATGCCACGTTAAGGATATATGGGATTTAGGCCCAAGGACTATTATAGATACGGGTTATAGGCCCAATAATGAGTAATTAATTTAAAATGGGCTTTAGGCCCAGTGACTTTAATTGATGTGGGCTTTAGGCCCTGTGAACCAATAATCGAGACAAATAATTGAACTTAAACGTACTTTTAGTCTCGGGCTAAGGTTATAGGATTTGTCGAGCTAAGACCATAGACCTATCTTAATTGGGCTTAAGGACTGAAGATTTCATGTCGTTATAGTCACGACATTGACATGCATTCATCATGTTTTTATCTGAACCTTATGTGTGGTCGTTTTGATTCCAATATAGGAAATGTTAAGGTGGAATGAGCTTCGGCTTCCGAGACAATTAATATGGCCCAGGTGAGGACTTATAAACCTTTGTATGCATTACTGCCTACAATGCTCGGTTAATTGTCTTGGTATATAAAGTGGTATTATTTGTTTGGCCTTGAATGCTGTATGCATGCTTGCCTGCTTTGCGGATGTTCTTGCTTACACCTTGTATTTTATTGATGATGTCTCTGATGCGGTGTGCATGATTATATGAACTGTGTACCTTTGTGGTATAGTATGCCTGTCGAGTATGACTTGTTTTGTGTGTTAATTAACGTGATATACGGCTTTGTGGTTCGTGTGGTGGACTATGGGCTGCAGGCCCGGACTTGAGAATAAGATGTAAAATCCACACAAACCTAGACAGTCATATGTAATGGTACACGAAACTCTTTAAGCATAATTGAGAATAAAATACTATAATAATTCTACTGTGGGGCTGTTGACCGGTTGGTTCGAGCGGGAAGTGATACCCCTCGGGATTTCATGCGGTTTAGCATGGTATATGCGGTTTAGCATATGGGTCTGTTATGACCGGTTCTACCTCCCTCTTTCTACCTCCCACTTTCTACCTTCCTCTTTCTCTCTGTCTGTCTCTCTCTCTCTATGATGGTATTTGGGCTTGGGCCCTGATTGTATTTGGGCTTATGCCCTGGTTGTCTGATCAGACGGGACTGAACTCGACGCACACAGTAGAGGGCCCTAATAAAATAATTAAACCTAATCACAAAGATAATGATAAAAGCAATGATAAGTGACTATTTGTAGTCTGATGATGTCTTGCTTGTGCATTGTGGTTGCTGTTGCCTGATGCCGGTGTACTTGTAGTTGATTTGTATTTGTATATTATTGGTTTATTTGTTTGAGGTGAGACAGTGGTTGGTCTCACCCCCTCACAGACCTTTTACAGGTTAGCTGTTCGTTGAGTAGTGGTGCATATCAGCAGGTGGCGGTGCTTTCCTCCTCGGGTCGGATCCATAGGGTGCATTATATTCATATTTGATTAAGTATTTGTCTTCCGCTGCATACTCTATTTTTGATATACTGTTTTGTCTTTATATTGCATAATTAATGATTTTTCTTGATTTTATTGTATCCGGGGGAGAAGGGCATTTTGGCCACTTCACATGATATAATTAATCTAATGGATAATTTGGGATACGGTGTTTCAGTTGATTATATTTTCGTGTCCCGGAAATGATAAGGGCAATTTGGTCATTTCATATTTAACCTATAGTTATATTAACAAATTGGGACACGGGCGTTTCAGTTGGTAGCGGAGCCAAGTTGTAGATCCTTTGGGATGTTTGGATACGTGTTTTTCACTTATGTGGATAAGACTGCTCCTGTTTGAGTCGGTTGTTGCATTTGTCAAACGCATTCATATAGTGAGTCGTACTATGGATCCGGTAGAGGACACGCACCTGCTGAGGGTCGGAGTGACCCGGTATTGTTGTTGAAATGACATGTCTATCTTTACAGCTTAGGCTGTTGTAAGGCTTATTTTGTGGAATATCCACTGCTTTATCGGAGTCGGTGTAGACTCTCGATTCTTTACTTACGCTTTTGTGTCAGTGTGAGTACACCGTTGCTGCTTTTTCCTATGTTGTTGATGGAAGGGGTTTCCCTACGGTAACATGTTTGATAGTTCCTAAATTGGAACTGGCCAATACAAGTAAGAACCATCGATTTTGTTTTGGAGTTTACATCTATCAAAGGATGATCTGATGTGATACTTGTGGATATGATTCTTGTAATCTTGGTGATCATATTATTTGTGGTCTGATTTGCTGAGCTCAAGGATTTGAATTTACTTGTGATTTGTTATATGGATTAAATCCTGTTTGGAGTTTGAGATGATTTCTTGAATTAATTTGAGGATGATCTAATGATATGTTTGGGAAATTATATCTTAAAGATACTTGAGGAAATTAATCTTGTGAGTTTTGGGGTATTAATGGTGATTGTGGTAAGAAAGTTTTGATCATGAATGTTGGCTGAAGTTATAATTCGTGTGCTAGATGAGGATGTTGATAGTATGTTTACATTGAGGTTTAACTTTGAGGTGATCTCGGGTGTTGTGATTCAACTACTAGTTTGTCAATTATGTGATGAGAGATATAGTGATGTTTTGAGTTCTTCGTAAAAAAAAAAAAATTGGTATTCATGTTATGTGTGGCTTGGGGGGAGAGATTCATGATTGTGAGTTATGAGAGGATGTCTGGGTCTTGAAGAACCCAAGGTCTAGAATGATAACTGGGATACTTCGGTAAGGACCGGGTTTTAGTGCCTAAGGTATGATCCGGGATACATATGAGTTTGGTTGAATTGGTGTGTGATAGAGAAAATACATTGAGGTTCAGAACATGAAATTGATTATGAATTTTTGGTTTCGAGGTATTCACATTGGGAGTGGTGATCTTGTTACGTAGGTAACAATTTGAGATTCTGTTATTTGAGGATGTGCTTAATGGATTATAAGATTGGATATAGTTGGTTGATTGATGATAAATGAAATGGTTTATGGATTCTGGCATTGATAATGTTGGTGATGATTGGATAAGACTCTTGGGTTAGTGCTGGATGTTATGTTCTGTTGATCATGGTTGACTAAGTCGATGATTGACTTGGGTATCTTGGAGTTCTTGCTTGGAAATGTATTTGATGGACGTGATGGTTCTACTTGGTGGTTTGGCCGACGGTATTTTGATACCGGGTGACACTTGTTTGTGTCAGCTAAGCACTTGGTTGCTTGACTTATCTTGAAATTTCGAGGACGAAATTTTTTTAAGTGGGGTAGAACTGTAACGCCCCGAATTTCGTTAATTGACTTTTTCGGAATTTTCAAAAATTTTGCAATTTAATTTCCATTTTTACCCTTTACGGGATTTTCCGGGAGTTTTGGTTATGAAATTATTGTTATAATCAATTTATTCTCTTTGAAAATGTTATTTTTACTTTTAGAATTTATCCTTATTCGGGTTGTTTGGGAACAATTGGAGTTTCGGGGTGAAATATGGAGTTTATTGTAGTTTCACTCAAAACTACATCTTTTTGAATTAAAGTAAAGAAAAAAAAAATAATAAAAACCTAATCCTATGCGCGCGTTGACCAGGGGAGAGTTGACCGCACCTTAAGACCAAAGCGACGTCGTTTTGGTCTAGGCCGGCCAACCCTAACCCCTTCCTCTTTTCTTTTCTTTTTCATTTTCCCTTTCTCTTTCTTTTTCGTTTCTTCTCTTCCGCCGCTCTCCCCGTTCTCCCGCTCTCCCATGTTTGCTCCCGGATCCTTCTCCTTCAAATCGTGGGTTCAACGCCCGGGGGGTTCCTGTATTCCTTTTCTTCTCCTCTCTTAATCTCTTTTCTTCTCTTCCCGATTCACTATCATCACCTCTTTGCTCTCTCGTCGCCGTCCTCACCAACCCGCCTTCCTCTCGCCATCGAAGGATGCCACCGCCTTAGCTGTTGCTTCCCTCTTCACTACCGTTGTTATCGGGACAAAGGGGAAGGCTTGGAGAGTTGTGGTGTCGGGCGCTGGTGTTGGCGAGGAGAACTCGAGGGCTAGACTCGAGTGCACGCCCTCGCCGTTGCTAGTTGCTGGTAAGCCTCTCCGTTTCCCCTGTTCCTTCTTCCTCTTCCTTTTTTATTTTGGGGGCCGATTTATTGAATGGGGGTTGTTGTGTGGACTAACCGATTTGATTCGGTGTGTGTTTGGGTTCGTTGATTTCTGCTCATGGCGACGGGTGTGTGTTGCTTGTGTTTGGTGGCCGACGGCTGCAGGGTATGTATGGCTGTCGGGCAGTGGCGAGCTGGTGGTCGGGTTTGTGGATTCCTACAGTGTGGGGTGTTGACGAGGTTGCAGATGGTGTTGCTGGTGGCTGGTTTACGTTGGTTTGGTGGCTAACGGTTGTTGTTAGGACGGTGATGGCGCGGTGTTGTTGAATTGGCTGGGTTATTATTGCTGTGTTTGTGCACGGATTCTTTGTCCCCGACAGAGGTTTGCTGCAGGCTTGGGTTCAGTGGACAGAACTGGGATGTGAGCACCCTATTTTGGCGGTTATTACCGGTAAGCAATCCGGTGTGTTTTAATTGTTTCATGGTTTGTTTTATTGTTTTGCAAATCTGGTGTGTGAAATTGAATGTTGGTTTGTGTGCTTGTTGCTGGATAGTTGTCGGGAAGGTGTTTCCGAACCATGGTGGTTTTCCGGCGAGGCTTGGGTATTGTCCCGACGAGGCTGTTGTCGGAATCCGGCGAGCGGTTCACTGTTCCGCGCGAGACGATAATTTTAATTGGCCTTACACGGTAATCCTCGGATGATGTGTATAATTTACTTTCCGATCATCTCATGTCATGTACGACCTTAATTGATGTATCAGTATGAAATAGACTTAGTGAAAGTGTGGCACGTTGAGAAAAGCGTGGCCGGAATATATATATCCGATGCACATAATATCTTTAGGCTGGAAAGGTCAAGCTCGGGAGCTCGATTAATGTGATTAAGTGAACGGGTCGGGCCTAGACCCAAGATATGCCACGTTAAGGATATATGGGCTTTAGGCCCAAGGACTATTATAGATACGGGTTATAGGCCCAATAATGAGTAATTAATTTAAAATGGGCTTTAGGCCCAGTGACTTTAATTGATGTGGGCTAGCCCTGTGAACCAATAATCGAGACAAATAATTGAACTTAAGCGTACATTTAGTCTCGGGCTAAGGTTATAGGATTTGTCGAGCTAAGAGCATAGACCTATCTTAATTGGGCTTAAGGACTAAAGATTTCATGTCGTTATAGTCACGGCATTGCCATGCATTCATCATGTTTTTATCTGAACCTTATGTGTGGTCGTTTTGATTCCAATATAGGAAATGTTAAGGTGGAATGAGCTTCGGCTTCCGAGACCATTAATATGGCCCAGGTGAGGACTTATAAACCTTTGTATGCATTACTGCCTACAATGCTCGGTTAATTATCTTGGTATATAAAGTGGTATTATTTGTTTGGCCTTGAATGCTGTATGCATGCTTGCCTGCTTTGCGGATGTTCTTGCTTACACCTTGTATTTTATTGATGATGTCTCTGATGCGGTGTGGATGATTATATGAACTGTGTACCTGTGTGGTATAGTATGCCTGTCGAGTATGACTTGTTTTGTGTGTTAATTAACGTGATATACGGCTTTGTGGTTCGTGCGGTGGACTATGGGCTGGAGGCCCGGACTTGAGAATAAGATGTAAAATCCACACAAACCTGGACAGTCATATGTAATGGTACACGAAACTCTTTAAGCATAATTGAGAATAAAATACTATAATAATTCTACTTTGGGGCTGTTGACCGGTTGGTTCGAGCGGGAAGTGATACCCCTCGGGGTTTCATGCGGTTTAGCATGGTATATGCGATTTAGCATATGGGTCTGTTATGACCGGTTCTACCTCCCTCTTTCTACCTCCCCCTTTCTACCTCCCTCTTTCTCTCTGTCTGTCTCTCTCTCTCTCTATGATGGTATTTGGGCTTGGGCCCTGATTGTATTTGGGCTTATACCCTGGTTGTCTGATCAGATGGGACCGAGCTCGACGCACACAGTAGAGGGCCCTAATAAAATAATTAAACCTAATCACGAAGATACTGATATAAGCAATGATAAGTGACTATTTGTAGTCTGATGATGTCTTGCTTGTGCATTGTGGTTGTTGTTGCCTGATGCCGGTGTACTTGTAGTTGATTTGTATTTGTATATTATTGGTTTATTTGTTGCGGTGAGACAGTGGTTGGTCTCACCCCCTCACAGACCTTTTACAGGTTAGCTGTTCGTTGAGCAGTGGTGCATATCAGTAGGTGGCGGTGCTTTCCTCCTCGGGTCGGATCCATAGGGTGCATTACATTCATATTTGATTAAGTATTTGTCTTCCGCTGCATACTCTATTTTTGATATACTGTTTTGTCTTTATATTGCATAATTAATTATTTTTCTTGATTTTATTGTATCCCGGGGGAGAAGGGCATTTTGGCCACTTCACATGATATAATTAATCTAATGGATAATTTGGGATACGGTGTTTTAGTTGATTATATTTTTGTATCCCGGAAATGATAAGGGCAATTTGGTCATTTCATATTTAACCTATAGTTATATTAACAAATTGGGACACAGGCATTTCAACTTCCTTGGTTCGACAGTTTACCATAGCACTGTACCTCGACAACCAATCCATCCCTAGGATTATATCGAAACTTCCCTTGTTGAAACACCCCGACCTAAATTACCCGACTAACAGTAATTACCAACAACAGTGCCGACACGTGGCACAAACTGTGTAATACAACAGAAAATCGGCCCATCGGCCCAATAACAATAGACTAACGCCCGGTATCGGGTACACTAACAATGATAGCACAGCGGAAGCAATTTTTAATAATCACAGCAAAAGCATGAATTGAC
>JAKUCV010000920.1:121778-200921 GCA_028386065.3 Turnera subulata | reverse complement strand
CCATAATTAACTATAACCGAAATTAACTAACATAAGTAAACTAAATTTCGGCAATACTAAGTAAAACCTGAAAAGATATGTCGACAAGGACCCTTAAGGGCTGGGTGTAGTCGACTGCCCCCATTTGCTCCTTTGAGTCAGCTAGGCTTCAATAGCAAGTAACCATGTAGGTCTCGGCCTCAACTCCTTCTCGGCTTTGCTCATTGCGTGATCATCAAGTTCCGTAGAGATCAAGCCTTGAATGTGTCGTAGAAGCTGATTCCTAACTCTCCTTGAGTAAACCTTAGTAATTGGACCACAAGGCAAAGTGATGGCTCCATTACTTGCATCACCTGAGATCATCAAGGTTCCCAACATGTTAGTCATATACTTTGATATTACTCTTGGTCATTCGTAAATGAGCGAACTTTAGAGTAATCATTGGGTACATGATATAATGTGTAGTGGGTTTTGTATGATCAAGATGGAATTCGTCCAACCCTCATAACGGGTATATTATCAGTTGGGCCTCTTGATAGAGTTGAACTGTAAATGCATGGCCATGCTCAGATCAAATGATATGGGGATATCATTTGTATCTGTTTTACACAGTTAACTCAGGGATCAAGAAAACTTAGAATAAACATATACGAGAATGACACATTCCATGTCTCGTGTTTAATCTTGATAATGTGACGAAAGGATAATGACATGTTTCCAAGGTATAATGAATCAGTACTGATCTTGTCGTTTGGGTAGCAATGATGTGTTGCTAGACACCGCTCATTGTTTATAATTGTAAATGAGTTTACAATTATTGCCACACGTTACAAGTGCCTACAGGGTCACACACTTAGAACTGTTGATTCGAGCTGGTGGTTAAACCATGGTTAGACTGTGGTTCGACCAGGTGTTTGAGCTAGTGGTTAGACCATGGTTGGACCATAGTTGGACGGGTCGTTTGGGTTGTTGGTTCGGTTCAATAGTTACCAGAATTATTGAACCTGAATTGTTGTCCCAAAGGCATGAAAGGATCTGTTATTTTTTATATATATGTTGATATGTATAATTGAGTTGGTGGAGACATGATCATGTAGATGATTGTGACTAAAGTATAGATAATGGAAAACACAATTATGTATGATAAGATGTATGTATGATTGGTTGGCCATTTTCTATATTAATTAACATGTAAACATATATGTGATATATATAAGAGTGTGAAGTATGAGCAGATTTTGAGAGCTCAACACAAAAACACATACACAAGAGTTGTGAGAAAAACACTCTAGGCTCTCTTGCTCTCGGAAATTCTGCAGCTAGCACTGCGCTTCGAGAGTGCTCGAGTTAGTGATCGTGAGACGGTTGCTAGCAGTCATCAACAGTTCGTGTGGATACCGTAGAGGAGTCAGATTTCTGTCCGGTTCTTGCTGATTCGTATCATCAGTTGAGTGAAAGATCTCAACCAAACCAAGTACGAAATTTTGTTATTCGGTTTACTCTGTTTCATATGGATCCTCCATGAGTTTCGGTTCTTTCCGCTGCATTTTTTTTATCAAGTTTGCATGCCCGGATACTTACAAAAATATGGCTTATAGTGCTCACGGGCTTGGCCTAGTGTGCGCGATAATGTGTGGAAAAAATCTAAAAGGCACAGGTTGGACAATTTTGAGGTACCAAGGGCTCGATCAATTTAATTGGTCAATGTATGCTAGATTTTGTAAGAAATGTGCTTATTTGGTGTAGTCGGTGCATTGAAGGCACATTTAGCCATGGGAAATACCCGTTGGCTCGAGTTGGCACGAAATGGTGCACAACGAGGGCACTAGGGTGTCCGTCGGTAAACCATCGGACCCGATGGTGTCTAAATGCATGATTGGCCAAAACAACCAATCAAAGTCAGCCAAGTAGCTCGGGAATAAAGTGCTGGTGGCTTTGGGTGTGCAAGCTAGCAGCTGGGTGTCACGGGCCAACTGGTTGGAAAACAAGCACGAGGTGGCACGTGGTTGTGCAAGTGGCACAAACTGGGCAAATTTGGTAAGTGGGTGCTTACTCACCTGCTTTCCATGCATCGAGGTGCAAGAAAGCACCTCACCCTCTCAGTTATCAGTCCAGATTCATACTCAGCCTTGAGAGGAAAGAGAATAGAGAGAAAAGATAGGGAAGTAAGAGAAGTGAGCCTAAGGGGTTATGCTTTCAGGCAGACTGACCCCTGGCTACTAAAATGGTGAGCGCGGCCAAACCATCGGTTAAAATTGAGTGAAATTAAAGTTTATCATTAGCTAACTTCCATATCTTTCATATGGCATCGAGTTTATAGATTTTGGAGCATAACTGAGAGAGTTATGCAATCTCAAATGTGACTATTCTGCAGTTGTTCTGCAGCAGTCTTCCTACTTGACCCTGAGTTGGTATTGCAACCACTTCTGGAGCTAGACATCTTGGAATTAAGTGTTCTTGGTGTCTTTTGAAAGCTAAGAAGTAGGGGAATAGCTCTTACGTTGACGCCCTAAGCTGGTTCAGCCTTTAGGAGCTCTGTATTTCGAGTTGACATTCCTGCTGGTGTAGGGCAACTTCTGTCCAAGTTGGAAAAAGATAAGTATTGTAGATTTGAGATGTGTTTCACAAACTATGGTTAGTGTAAACTCATTGCTATGTGTATTTATGTATGTGTAACAGGGACTAAGGTCCAAGATACCCAATGGTTCCAAGGGAAAGGAATTGTCATAGGGATGCCTGGGTAATGGTAATAAATATGTTATACGGGGTGTGATTGCTATTTTGTCATTTTTCGGCGAAAGGCCCTTTTGTGTGCCTATTGTGCATGTTGAGTGTTGGATTGCCTTGCTGACCTTTGTAGACTGATTATCCATTGCTGGCCATTATTGGCTAATCATGCCTTGTTGGCCTTGTAAGTACCCGACCAAAAATTAATTTGATCCCTCACCTTAACCTTACACCTTCTTCTTAGGGTCAATCCAAAATCAATGGAGTCAACACCCAAATTTTATTAAGGGCAAAATTCAGAAAAAAATCTGACGTCAGTTACCCGAGGCAACTAATCATAGCGAATCAAAGAAGTTGGATTCGGAAGTTCGTCACAAATGGGAAGGAGTTAGGCACCCATCCGTGTTGGGGCAAAATCGTGTGCAATTGAAGATCAATATATGTTTTATGCACAAACAACACAACAACAAAAGCAAAATAAAAATAAAAACAAAACAGAAAATAAATACGTAATTGAGCTTGAAATTCCACCACTAGAATCCACCTACGTACTTCGACGGCCGGATTTTAAGCTCACGTAGTTCTTACATGGCATCACAACACAACACAACACAACACAACACAACAATATCACGATAACAACACAACAAAAATATAAAAAAAAACACATAATTTGGCTTGCATCCCGTTATCAAACCGAGTCTACCTACGTACCCGTGTGACCGGGGTCAAAGCCACGTAGTTCTTACATGGCATCACAACACAACACAGCAACATGAGGATAACAACACAGCAACAACATAAAAAAAACACATAATTTAGCTTATATCCCTTTATCGAACAGAGACTACCTACGTACCCGTATGGCCGGGGTCAAAGCCACGTAGTTCTAACATGGTTTAACATAATAATCAAAGCATCATCAATATCAGCATCACAAAAACACGTCACAACAACAAATGGAGTTAAAAAAAGGATTAGGGTTACCTCTTGGAGCCCTCCTCTAGCTCCTATGTGCTTACCACTCCTTAGCTGAATCTTAGTCTGAATTCAAGTAGCCAATAGATGTAGAAGAAAGCCGAATCAGCGACTAATGTCATCATCAAAATTGTAGATCTTTCTTTTATCTTTCCACAGACACTAAGAACGTAGTAATCCAACATCTACAGCTCTAGATATTGTGATTTTCCCGAGACTGCATAGGGAAGAGCACTCCTCTCGGGTTTGCACTTTCCACTCTATTGATTTGCTCCAATTGGCCTCCTTCTTGCCCTCTTCTTGATCTCCTTTTGCTACTGGGTTGTTGCTACTCCTCTCCATAAAATCTCTCCACAATAACAGCTCCTTTATTGCCTCATTACACAAAGAAATAGGGTTTCTCCAAGCACTCAAGGCTTTAGGTGTCTAGAGAATAATTCTAATGTGTGTCCTCAATTGTGTGTAATAAGGGGTCTATTTATAGTGTTCAGGGGGTAAGAGGTCGTCCTAATAATCTAAGGGTCGAGATTGAACCCCTAAATCTGACGGTTAAGAGCTAGGATTGCGAAAAAGAGGAAAAAAGAATATTCTGGAACATTTAACTGCCATAGCCCCAGCGGTCATGTCGTGACGACCGCCAGGGCCTGGCATTCCTCCCTCCTTGTCTGCCGGTCGTGGCGGTCATATCTCCATGACCGCCACCGACTAGGCAGTTTTTTCTTTTTTTTCTTGCTTTTTCTCCTCCAATCCGATTCCTAGTTGGTTTCTACGCCCTCTAGAATATTCCCTGACCTAGAAAACACCCTAAACTTGTCTCATACTCCACTACTTTTCCTATTTATCAACTACACATCAAATCATTCCTCTTTTTCAATAAAATCACCATAAAAACATAAAATAGGCAAAATATATATTAAATCCTAAATTTCCATGAAAATTAGGATTAAGTTGGGCTGTAGGTAATGTGTTTAAATAGGTTGCTACTACTAGAGAATCAATATTTCATGTGCCCAAACTTAATATTTATTTTTAACCCAAAATTAAATAAATAATAAAGTGTAAAAAAATAAAAAGAAATAAACAAATAAAATACCCTTATTCTACCAAATTATATTGCAAACATATCCATGCCATCAATCAAATAATCTCATCAATCAAAGACATAAACACACTCATCGTTCAAAATAATAGAATAAATTAAGGGTCAAATTTGGGTGTTCACAGGCCTTTGTTGGTTATTTCATATTTGTGCATAATTGTGATGCTTTGGTGACTTGTTGGTGCATGACGATTGTGGTGTATGCTTGTGGCATACCTGCTGTCTTTGTTGGCTTGATTGCATTACACTTGTTATGCTGAGGTTTGGCATTGCACTTGATGTTCTTGTGGTTGCTTTGTTGTGATTGTGGTAACATTGGCCAGTTGGTTGACGTGCACCGGGTAGTGCTTGCGAGCACGTACCATGAGATGAGTTAGTGGGCACTTGTAGTAAACTTGTACGCCACGAGATATTTTGCATTAGGTGCCTAGGGCTGTATTCAGTGAGAGCGATGGTATTGATCATTGTGATATTGCCCCTTGGTCTAATGGTGATAAGATGTCCGTCTGGAGCAATGCGAGTTGTTGGAGCTAGATGTTCTGTTATGTCTCGTATGTGGGGCTGTGGGCTATTCGGTATTTGGTATTGCCTCGTACGTGGGGCTGTGGGCTAAGGAATA
Source organism: Turnera subulata (assembly GCA_028386065.3). Taxonomy (NCBI): domain Eukaryota; kingdom Viridiplantae; phylum Streptophyta; class Magnoliopsida; order Malpighiales; family Passifloraceae; genus Turnera; species Turnera subulata. Next base: position 195,519 of record JAKUCV010000920.1, on the reverse strand, counting down.
ACACCTGTATAAGCTACCAAACTACATAGGTTGCTTATGTGAGGACGATTATAGGCCTTAAGGTGTCCTATGTCACGATGTAGGTGCACACGATATCTGGTCGGCTCGCTTAGGCAGGGGCGCGACAGTCCTCGTTCAAGTGATGGGCTTGTACAAACCCATCCATACCTTGCGCTTTTCAAATTCAATAGGGAGGGAGGTGTGAGATTTGAACATACCACCGTTTGGTCATTATGTCACGTGACCATCTCAACCCAAAACTGAAAACTGATGGTTGAAGTCCTAAGACGGATTTTGATCTATATTACTCTCTTAACAAAAAAAAGGACTTAAATGTTGTCGGTCCTACATTTAGTTCTCTGTTGCTATCTGTATGTACTCAGTGATGTATTGTTGTATTATGTGCCTACTCCCCTTTCTCTATGAGGGCTGCCTGATGGGTTTGGACTTTTGTAAGGTCTGTAAAATTTTTTCGTCATTTTAATAAAGTCATCGTTATATAAGAAAAGGGGCAAATTCCGGAAGTTATATGTACAAACCAACTGCTCGTTGAATACAGGCTAACTAGCCTTCTTTTCTTTCTTTTTTTTTGGTGTAATTTAGCTTTCTCTTCTTAAAAATTGTTCGAGTAATATTAGATTAATCTTCTTGTAACTAATCAAAAAAACGTTGAAATTTCAAGGAGAAAATATGCCAGAGCCAATCAGTGGACAAAGTTTTCTGAAGTAGTATTTTTTTTCTGGTTTAATTATGTTTTCAGGAGATCAAATAGAAAAAACCCGAATTGGTCATGAGCTTCGTGGATTTCAGTAAATAATTTATTATAAAGAAGAAAAGCTGCCCAACTACGCAAGCACTTGTCATTGTATACTACCTGACATTTTAACCATGTATAACATGTGGGATTTAATCTCACTAGCATGAGACAAAGCCGAATTTTGTAAGGAAGAACTTGTGCCCAATTTGACGACAATAATAATCAAAAGATCTACAGACCAGTTTGGCAGAGCACGTGTATATGCTTAATTCTAATTTCTTTTGTGGTAAAATGGACCATTTTCCATGTTATGCTTCGACCAAAAAAAGAAGAAAAAATGGACCATTTCCTGATGAATATCACATGCAAATACACACCCTAAACATGGCCTTACCCTTTCGATTATACGTGCGACAGTGAACGAGAGCGGTCTGGCCTTTTTTTTTGGAGACCGAAACCGGTTTTGCCGTTGGACTTAATTAATGACTGCAACAACATGCAATTTGTTAAAAAGTCTTTAAAGTGCCTTAAATATCTTTCTCTTCAGCTGAAATATCCTTTTCTTTTTTTCATAATCACAAAAAATTTATATAGCGACACCTACAGTTAGAGCATTCAGGATTAATTATTTAGAGTTAATAGTAATTTTCTAATAGAGATATTTTTGAAGTAATATTTTTATATAAAAAAAATCCTTTCGAAAGGCTATATCAAGTTTTTTTGTAGGAGATACATATATCACGCCTCCAGTAATCGATTAGACACGGTTGGACCATAATCACGTGGCCTAAAATCTTAAACTTTATAATACTTGGTAGTCATCTATTTGGTGCATATATGCCCAGAATCCCCCTCTCTCACTTTCAATGTGGGACTTGTGTCATTATATTCTCTTCTCTTTTAGATCTGGTGTCCTCGCGATGGGAGCTCGATTCCATATCAGCACCTCGATCCACGGGCTTTATCGATCATCATCTCAGTATGAACCCCCGAGATACGGACCCCACTACAAAGTGAAGTGGGATCAACTTATCTACCACTTTGTCACGCCTCAAGTAATCCATTAGCCTAGAATAACCTTCATGATTGGACAGAAATCACGTGGCCCAAAAGTTAAGTTTGAGGTTGTTTGGTAAACAACTAACTTGATGTTTATACGCCAAGCTTAAGTTAAGTTTTTTATTTAAAAAAATCCTTTCCAAACTCTATATTAAGTTTTTCAAGGAGACAAAACATTTCATTTATTGTCCTAATTTTTAGTCGTGTATGCATATGAAAAAGCTACAGATAATTTAAATTTGTTAATGCTACATATACAAAGCACACTTCATAATCATCCATAATTGTACGTCTTTCCATGAAAAGCTTATATTAATCCATTTGTCTTCACTATTTCCATGAAATATGATACTTTTTGAAAATTTATATTATTCTATCCCTTCTCATTCTTTTTTTTAATTTATTTAAAATGTATTGTTTTAATATTTATGGAAATTTTTTTTTTGTGATTCAGAAGGTCTTTTATTAACTTATTTTTTTCACCTCTATCCTTGACATAGACTTGAGGTTGATCTATATTCATTTTCTATAATTATTGTCTTCTAGTTTTTCACTTGTATCATTACTTTTAATGTGTAACATTCAAATCTCTTAAAAAAAATTACTTTTATTACTTTTCAAAAAAAAAAATCATGAAACTTACTTTTAAAAAAAGTTTATGCCAATTCTCTGTTCTGCTCCTTTTATTTTATTTTACGTATGTATCTTTTTTACTTTTATTCTTAATTTTGTGAAATATCTTTTCAATGTGGTAGGTAATTATATGAGGATAAATAATATATTATATTTTCTAGCACCTTCTTATTTTAATAAATTTTTTACGATCATTTTGCATAAGCTTTTTTAGCTATTTACTTATTAGCACTTTTCAAGTGTAAACTTTGCTTCTCTTTATAAACAACTTATATTTATCAATTATCTGTAATAATTTTTTTGATAAGAAAGTATTTTCTTCAGAACTTGTATTGAATCTTTGTGCCTTATCTTTCTCCATTCCACATAGATCTTATTTATCCTAATGTTTAGAATAGTGCAATATTTTCGATTCTAACTTTAGAAGGTACATAGGGGTAAACATTCTTTTAATTTGTTTTCAACATCTTTATTGATGTTTTATAAAAATTTAAAAATTTCCAATAATATCTTGCTACAACCTTTTTTTTTTTTTGCATATTTATTCTTATTAATATCATCACATTTTGGTATACAAAATTTTACGTTTTTAACAAAATATTTATTAAATAATAACTTTACTTCTTTTATAATCAAAATTATGAGAAGAAAGATATTTCAACACATGGGGGGCAAGTAATGACAACTTTTATTTTTTAATCTCCAAGTAATATTGACAACTTTACTAAGCTTGAGGTTCAGAATGAACTAATTGCACCAACAAGGGTAACATTGGTAGAGTATAACGTGTTTATATATCACATATCAGATATGGAGAAGTTGGCCTTCTCCTAAACGGTCATCCCGTAATATTGCCCGGGAACCTAAAACTAAACATTTTGCCAACCAATGGCTCTAACATTAGGCAATTTGGAGATGATAATAGCAGTGATCTTCTGCTGCATATTCATCCTCCGACGGATGAGTGGCTTCAGAAATCACGGTGGAGGCCATCCAACAAACTGGCCACTGGTGGGTATGCTGCCGGCATTCCTCCCCCAGGTCCATCGCGTCCACGATTGGTGCACAGAACTTTTAGAGGCGAGTCACTGTACTTTTCTGTTCAAAGGGCTGTGGCGCAGTAACATGGACTGGTTGGTCACTTCGGATCCCTCCAACGTTCACTACATAATGAGCTCAAATTTCTCTGACTTCCCAAAGGGCCGTGAATTCAGAGAAATCTTGGACATTTTGGGGGACGGGATTTTCAATGCCGACAAGGATATGTGGAAGAGCCAGCGGAAGCTTGCTCAGGAGTTGATCAGCCATCGGCAGTTCTACACATTCTTGGTCAAGACCAGCCACGACAAGGTAGAACAAGGCCTGATTCCAGTCCTGGAGCATGTGTCGGAGCGAGGCTCGGTCGTGGATTTGCAGGATTTATTCCAGAGATTCACTTTTGACGCAACATGCTTGATTTTTACAGGGCACGACCCGGGATGCTTATCCATAAATTTCCCCGACGTGGCTTTTTCCAAGGCCGTGGATGACGTTGAGGAAGCCATCTTCTATCGGCATATTGTGCCACAAGCCATCTGGCAGCTGCAGAGGCGGCTGGGTATTGGGGAGGAGAAGAAATACAAAAGAGCATGGCAAACAATTGATCAGGTCGTAGGTGAAATTATTTCGGACAAGAAGGAAGAACTGTGCCAAAGAATAGAAAACAAAGAATTTGGAGATGGACAGGGCATGGATCTGTTAACATCGTATATGATGGGATTGGGAGACGGGAACGAAATGGGATTGAAATCATATTCAGACGAGAATTTTCTGCGAGACACGGTAATAAGCTTGATGCTCGCTGGCCGTGACCCAGTAGGTTCGGCTCTCTCTTGGTTCTTCTGGCTTGTTTCAAGAAACCCCGATGTGGAAAAAAAGATTAGAGAAGAGTTAAAAGCGACCATTCATGAGCCTGAAGCAACTGAAAGTGGAGGAGGTCAGGAACGGAGGCTGTTTGACGTGGAAGTGCTGAAAAGGCTGCCTTATCTTCACGGGGCACTCTGCGAATCTTTGAGGCTATACCCCCCACTTCCCTTCCAACACAAGTCTCCTCTGAAATCCGACATCCTCCCTAGCGGGCACCGGGTCAATCCTAGAATGAAGATCTTTATGTCTTTGTATTCAATGGGAAGGATGACCTCTATATGGGGACATGATTGCTTGGAATTCAAGCCCGAAAGGTGGATTACGGCTGGTGGAGGGATCAAACACGAGCCTTCTTACAAGTTTTTTGCATTCAATGCAGGACCAAGGACTTGTATTGGCAAGGATATAGCTTTCCTTCAGATGAAAACAGTTGCGGCAGCAATCATCTACAACTACAGGGTTCAAGTTGTGGCTGGGCAGACTATAACCCCTAGTCTTTCCATTATCCTTCACATGAAGCATGGCATGAAGGTTAAGATTTTCAGGAGAACAGCTTTTTAATCATATTATATAGCTAATATATATAACACGTCATATTTAGTTTGCAGGACCTATAAATAAGGTCCTGAATGCTTTTTTTTTTGGGTTTTTGTTTTCTATCAAAAGAAGAATTGTGTGAAGCTGCCTATGGGTGTTCAACCACATTCACATGAGCTAGCTCTTGTCTTTTTTCATTTTATCTACAGTGTGGCAGAACATTCTGAACCCTGACGCTGTTTTGTCATGGTAACTCTTTGTAATATTATTGATTAAATAAATACATGATTGGTACCAAAAAAAAAATCAATGAAGAACAAGAATTAATTGTTGCTTTATCGTTTGGAGGTAAGGGTGATTCATTGTCTGGGGGGATAGGATTGTTTTGGTGTTATTAATAACTATATATGCGAAATAAATTAATATATTTATATGACAGTGTTAGACATTGGAATATATAAACAGCGATCAGCATCACCATCTTGCATGTCTATCTGTACAAGTTGCATATATGTTTAAATCATTTTACATGAAATTACTAAAAGAGAATCAGAAAGACAGAACAATTATTGCCCACTCCATTGCAAGAACTCCAAAATCTTTCAGAAAGAGAGCTCCATTTTTTTGGAGTCAGAAAGAATTGGGAAGAGTACTTCTTCACGCTCATGGTAGTGACGAAAGGACTGGCTTATTTTCACGGTGTGCCCTGCAAATCACTAAGGCTGTACCCACTAGCACTAGCACCTTTCAGTCATAAGTCTCTTTTGAAACCCGACTTCCTCCCCAACAGACCGGGTCAATCCAAAGATGAAGATCTATTTTTTGGGATAATGGCTTAAGAAGTCCTAAAACTTTGAATGTGATCCCATTTGAGTCCTAAAACTTTTTATGTAACGACTCGAGTAAAATTTTCGTAATTTTTACCAAGCTGTTTTGACTTTTACGGTGGTTAATAAAATTTTATCGCGGTTAATCAAGAATTTTATCAATCGAGTCAATTTTCATTATTTTTACTATTATTTTTGTTGCTCTCAAAATTTTTATTATTGTTGTTACCATTATTCTTATTATTTTCTAATCAACATTAATAGTATTATTATTATTATTACAGTTAATATTATTTTCCTAATCAACAAAAATAATAAAACACTTACAAATATTTTGGCCGGATATGTAAATTACACATATACTACTAATTATAATTTAAAAAGAAATTTAAACGTCGTAATTCGATGAATTCTATCGGACCGAGTTTTACCGAGGGTTTTTCCGGGAATAACCGAGCCTCAGAATTTAACTCCGAGGGTTACTCTGGATTTCCGAGCCTCCTTTACAACTAACCGAGCCTCAGTTTTCAGTTCCAACGCTCAGGAAAACCGATGAGAATTTCCGAGCCTAAGTTGTATTTTTGGTTCCGAGGCGGAAAATTCGAAAAGACGGGAATACCCATCTTACGATCACGTTTCTCGACACGGAAATCTAGATCGGCCAACCGTGGCTTGCCACGTGGCCACTCTTCTTTCCTTTTCTTTCCTTCCTTTCTTTTCCTTTTTTTTTTCCCTCACTCCCGGTTTTTCTTCACACCGGCCCTACCCCTTTCTCTTCAATCTTTTCTTTCGTTTTGTTTTCTTCCTCCCCATTTCACCTATTTCTTCTCCTCCCTTTCCCCGGTTCCTCTGCATCTACCTCTCCCCCTTGTTCTCTTTTCTCCCTACCATATCCATCTTTCTTCTTCACTTCTTCCCCACCTTCATCATCTCTTCCTCCACACCCAATTCCACGCACACACACCAACCCTCCCATCTTCCTCTTCCTTCTGCCCGAGACCACCGCCACCGTGAACCCCAGCTCGCCACCTCTACACCGCCGTCCCTGCTCTCTTCCCTTCTCTCCTCTGCCTGCAGCTAGACAAGCCGCCGCCCCTGTTCCTCTCTTCTCCTTCCCTTCCTCGGGCAGCCATCGCCTCGCCGCTGCGAGGACAACACACCGAGATTCAAACACCGGCGTAATTGACATCCTTCCACCCTGTCGCTGCAACATGAGCGCCGCCGCCGTGACGAGCTCGAGCCTCCGCCGTACACAGGAGGTCCGATTCCTCCTTCGCCTCTGCTGCATCACAAGTCGCCGCTCCTCCCTTGTCGTCGCCGACAGCAGTATGGTGTGGGTAAGTCCTAACGATAGCTCTTCCTTTTCCTCTTCCCCTTCTTTGAACCCGGTACACGATCTGACTAACTAATCGGGCTTGATTGTGGCTGTGCTTTTGGACTGTGGGTTGTGGCTCTGAGTTGAATGAACCGATTGTGGATTTTGGGGCTAGCTGTGATGACACCGGTGGAATTGTTTGGTGGTGGGCATGGTGTTGGCCATGGTGGGTGGCTCGGTAGTGTTCTTGCTTAAAGAGTTGGGTACCTTGGAGTTTTATGAACTGAAGTGAACAGTGGGTTGTGTTCTACTTCTGCGTGAACAAAGCTTGGCCGGAATCCGACGAGGTTCCGGCAGTCCCGGGAATTTTCCGGCGAGCCCGGAAATGGACCTTTGGTAAAACCCGAGCCTTGGACTATTCATGCATCTTTATCGGACTTGAACGATATTATTGAACCCGAACGATAACGGACCCGGACTTTAAAATGATAATTAATGAAACGATTAATTAAGTTAATTAATATTATCCAATTTTTTTATTTTATGCAATTTAACTTATGCTTTATTTATTTAACTCTGCTTTTATTTTATGCTTTTGCTTATTTTCTTTATGCATTTATTTATTTTATACTTAATTTTTCGATTGGGCTATTAGAAAGGCCCACAGTATTTAAATTTTTGTTTTAAGTTATATTTACGTTTATCTGGGCTAGCAAAGGCCTATTGAATTTAATTTTCGATTTTATTTGGGCTAATTACAATAAAAGGCCCATATTGTTTAATTTAATTAAGTCTTTTATTTAATTCGAAATTGTTCTTAATATTTTCTCCGATGGACTAAACGCAAGTGAAGGTCCCCTGGGCTTAATTTCTTAATTATGATTTATTTAAGTTATTATTATTACGTTTCTAATACGTTTAATTACCGTTCCTCTGGACTAAATGATAATTGGCCCATACCTTATATATCGATATTTTTGTTGGTTAAATAATATTTGGCCGTAATTTATTATGGATTTTAATTATATATATTTGGTTATATATATGATTTTGTAGTTAATTTACAAATGAAAAACAATATTATTTTTGGATTCAATTATGTATTTATAGGACTTGTATATATAACCTGTCTAGAATTTATTTTATGACTAAACTATGTTTAATTAATTTACCGTAAATATTATGTTAACATAATAAGTGGTAATATTAATTTGACTACTTATCTAAGACTTTATTTTATTAAAGGTTATAATATTTCGACCACTAATTCTGTTACCGCTTACACTCTATTTAAAATTATCGGATGTATATGTATGTATATTTGCAAATGTTTACCTATACCGTATCCCGATTATAATGATTTCTTACCAATGTCAATATTTTCTATTTAACGGTTTTACTATCGGATATATTATTTATAAATATTATTTACTTCATATTATTAAATAGATTACGAAGTATTTTACGGGCCGTAAATTGTTCTACTTACAAAATATAATTTCCTCTATATTATTTATGCAAAGTATTTGCATAAGCATGATTTCTTATCATAAGCGACCTAAGGGACGGGATATCGGCTTGGACGCTTGGTTCGGCTTTGATTTAAAATCAAGTATGTTTTGATATGCTGGCGGGATATACTTAATCAGTTAATTGCCACCAACTCGGATGAACTGTTTGGTAATTAGATAATTATAGAAATAATAAAATGAATAGATAAGCCATCTAATAACAGTTAAACCAGTATCATGCATAATCATTTTTGTTGTGCATCATAAGTGATTATTGTGTTCATATATATACATATAGGGTATCGAGGTTTGACCGGATAGTAGTTTCAGAGACACATCAGGTGAGGATGGATAACCTTGGATATGTGCCCGTAATACTGTGTGTGTATTTTTGTTGTTTGATTGAACTACTGAGATGTTTATTGATTGTTATTTGTTTGCTATGGATATTGTTGTTGATGTTACTAGATTGTGTTGGTCTGTAGATTTTATGAGTAATCGTTGAACTGCTAATTGTGAATAATTGGTAATATGTGATTGTTGATTGGATGAGTCTGTGGAATAATTTGAGATAATAGGAAGTTGGATAAAAGAGGATAGAATATTAGAATTGGAACTGAATTTGAGATGATGATATAATTGTCACGTGGAAAGTAGTGGTACGACTAGATGGTTAGAGGCTAGTTTTGTGGTGACATGGCCGGTTTGGTTTGGTTATTGGGGATGTTGATCCTGGATGGTTTGGATATTGGGATGTTGATCCCGGATTGGTTTGTTATTGGGATGTTGATCCCGGATTGTGTTTTGGCCTGGCATCCGGAATTAGTTAATAACCAGGTACGACCCTAGCTTGTCGAGTGACAGGGGCCCGGAAGATAAAATTTGGTAATAATAATAAATATTTTTTTGGTCTTGGCTCAGTCGTATTTTGGTAGAATCTTTGAGTTGTCTTTGCCTGTATTTTCTTCGAAAGTATTATGGTTGCCTGCATATCTCTGTTTATTCCTGGTCGGTGAGCACTTCGGACTCACCCCTCGCCTGCAGGGTTTCATCCCGTAGGAAGAGTTGTTTGTGGTACAGGAACGTACGGGGCAGGCTGCTGTGTACCCTCGAGCAGGACTCGGATCCATTAATTTGCATTTGGAGTTTTGCATATGTTGTTTATAAGATTATAAATGCTTCCGCTGTGCTGTTTTATTGAGATTCCCGAAGTCGGGTGTTATGATATTGTCATTGGGCCGTTGGGCCGAATTTTCTGTTGAATATACTATTTTTGCCATATGTCGGCACTATTGCTCAGTAATTACTGTATGATGGGTAAATCTTGGTCGCGTTGTTTCATTTTAGTTAGCTAATTTGGCCCTACATTACTATTATATAGTCCAATTGAGTTCTAAAATTATTTTTTATCAAATGTAGATGTTAAATTTGTAATTTTTAGTCCTTCAAATTGTTCAGCATACTTATTATGTTCCCTCCATGAAAATTTAGGTTAATTAGGTACCAAAATTTAAATAATTTTAAATCGTAGATTTCAAATCCTAAAGTTTTAAATCGTAAAAATTCAATTCTTAACACCCTAAATCTTAAAATCTAAAATAATAGATCTTGAATCTTAATTTTAAACATTAAACGCTTGGCTCTAAACCCTAAAAATAAATACTCTAAACCTTAAATCTTTAAATCCTAAACTGTAAATGCTAAAAATTCTGAATCCTAAACATTAAATTTCAAATCCTCCCTAAATGTTAATTTTAAAACTTAAATTCTAAAAATCTAAATCCAAAAACCCAAGTCCTCAAACTCTAAGGGTTAAAATTTTTGATCCTAAAATACTAAAATACCCTAATCCTAAACTCAATTTTTTAAACCTATATGATAAACTATAAAAGAGTTAAAACCTTAAAATTCAAGCTCTGAATTTGGAAAATCCTAAACCATAAATCCTAAAATCTTAAGTACTAAATTCAAAAACTCTAAACCATAAATCCTATTCCTAAACTCTAAAATCTTAAATAGTATATATTATTCTTATAGTTTAAGATCTAAGGTTTAGATTTTTATAATTTAGAGTCTTAGAGTCTTAGAGTCTTAGAGTTTTATATATTTATAATTTAAAATTTTAGGAGTTTTGCATTTAAAATTTTAGGGTTACGGTTGAAGTTATGATTTTAGAATTTAGAATTTAAGTTTTAAGTTTATTGTTTAAGAATTTAGCATTTAAGGTTTAGAATTTTTTACGTTTAGGGTTTAATCTAGAGTTTAGTATTTAAATTTTTAAGATTCAAAGATTTATTATTTTAAGTTTAGGATATAATGTTTAAAATTTTAGAAGTTTTGGGATTTGAGATTGTAGGATTTAGTATTTTAGGATCTAAGATCTTAATGTTTAAGATTTTAAGATTTGAAATATATAATTTAGGGACCAAATTAATCCAAATTGTGGTAGAGGGACCATAATAAATATTTAGAAACATTTAAAGGACTAAAAATTATAAATTTAATGCGAGATTTAGACAAAAAGATAGGTTTGGGACTTAATTGGACTCAATTATAATGTTTTAGGACTTGAATAACCAACTAAAAAATTTTAGGACTCAAATAGGATTACACCTAAGTTTGAGGACTCCCCAAGCCATTATCCATATTTTTTCTCTTTATATTCAATGGGAATGATGATTTCCATATGGTGGAGGGATCAATTGAAAGCACCTTCCCTCTTACAAGTTACGCCATATAGTGCGCAGGCACTCCGTTGATCTCTGTTTCTTGTGAGTCTAAATGTGCTAATGTATACTTAGCTTTCCGCCTTAAGATTTGGGGGACCTGGTAACATTGATTTTATTGCCGTTAATTCGTGTGGAAGGGCAGGGGGTTTAACTTTTTAATTATTTGGTGCAAAGATACCTTTCACAATTTCAGGAACCGTGTTTGATAATTTGACTACATTGGAGGGCAAGCTTATCCAGTGTAATCAAATGGTCATCATTTGTGGTATTTATGGGGACTCCAGAGTCGACTCCAGAATTCGTATGTTTGAGGAGCTATGCAGCCTCAAGTTATCGTTCTCGGCGGCGTGGCTAGTGCTTGGGGACTTTAAGAGTAGGCTTTGCCCCCCGAGGTGCTGCTGCGTACGTTCTCGAGTTTCATTCAGAACTTCAACCCAAATTGAGTTCAACCATATTGACAAAAAATTCACCTGGGGAAACACCATTGTTGCTAGTCGCTTCGGCAAGATTTTTGTATAAGGAGATTGGTAGCTCTGGTTTGCTTTCCTCAGCCTACAAACCGGGAGTAAGCAGAAATCTAAAGGTAAGGTAAATATTCTTATAATTTCTTTTCTACATCTCTATTTTTGTTTTGCATAAATTTTAAATTTTTCTATCATATCTTGCGACAACCTTTTCTTTCCGCTTATGCCAACACATTCAGAATATTTAAAAAAGACTTTATATTTGTAATTATAACAAAATTTTCCACTAAGCATAAGGACAAGTATAACTTCGCCTTAGCATAAGAAAAATATAAATATGTTTATATATAACGTAGATCGTGAAAAAAAATAAAAAAAATGACGTAGGTAGATACGATATGTCCAAAAATATTAAAAATGGAGAAGTTGGCCTGAGGGCTCACTTGATGAAACGTCGCCGGGCTCATCGTGTAGCAATCTACAAGACGTATCGCCCACATTTATATGGATTGGCTGACGTTTAAAACTATCCAAAACCAAAAACAAGGTGGTGCCAAGTCATTTCTTTAGTTGCGTTCCCGATTCTTAAACGCTTCCCTCTCTCGTTTTCCAGTCCCCAATCCCGATTCTTGGCCATCTCTGCCGGGAATAGGCATTGCATGTCAATTGGTGACCCTACCCAGGAAATGAAAAAATGAAAGAAAAAGACAAGAAGGAAAGAGATAGATATTACAAGAAACGGGGCAATTTAAAAAATTAGTTGGTTCCTTCATGCTTTGGGCTGTTTAGGCAGTTTAAAATACAAGCCATTAGATATAAAGGGAGGGTTGAGATTAAATTGGCAGGAGATGTCTAGTAGAATGGTAAAGGAGATGCTCCAATCCAACGTCTCCTATTTATTGCTAGTTAGGAAACATAAGTAAACACTTAGCCTAATATACATGGCTTCAATATTAGGCAATTTGGAGATGATAGGAGCGGTGATCGTGGGTTGCATCTTTATCCTCCTCCTACGGATGAGTGGCTTCAGAAATTACGGTGAAGGCCTTCCAACAAACTGGCCACTCGTCGGAATGTTGCCGGCACTCCTCCTCCACGTCCACCGCATTCACGATTGGTGCACAGAAGTTTTAGAGCAGAGCCACTGCACTTTCCAATTTAGAGGCCTATGGTTCAGTAATATGGATTGGTTGATCACTGCAGATCCCTCCAACATTCATTACATATTGAGCTCGAATTTCTCCAACTTCTCAAAGGGCCTCGAATTAAAAGAATTCCTCGACATTTTTGGGGATGGGATTACCAATTCCGACTCTGATAAGTGGAAGAGCCAGCGTAAACTTGCTCAAGAATTGATCAGCCATGGACTTTTCAACAAATTCTTGGTCAAGATGAGCCAAAAGACGGTAGAAAAAGGTCTCATTCCGGTCCTGGAGCATGTTTCCCAACAAGGCTTAGTCGTGGACTTGCAAGATTTATTCCAGAGACTCACATTCGACGCAACATGTTTGATAGTTACCGGGCACGACCCAGGATGCCTATCCACAAGTTTCCCAGAGGTGGCTTTTGCCGAGGCCATGGACGAAGCGTCGGAAGCCATTTTTTATAGACATATCCTACCACAAAGCAACTGGAAGCTGCAGAGGTGGCTGAATATTGGGCAGGAGAAGAAACATACTAGAGCATGGCAAACAACTGATCGAGTCATAGGTGAAATTATATCATCCAAGAAGGAAGAAGTGAACCAAAGAATAGAAAGCAAAGATTTAATTCTTGGACAGGGCATTGACCTGTTATCATCATACATTATGGAAGACGCTACAGTATTGGGATGGAAATCATCGGACGACAAGTTTCTGAGGGACACTATATTCCTCTTATTGGCCGCTGGTCAAGACACCACCGCTTCGGCTCTCTCTTGGTTCTTCTGGCTTGTTTCAAGGAACCCACATGTTGAGAGAAACATCAGAGAAGAGTTAAGAGCAACACAACCACCTGAAACAGGTCAAAGTGAAGAGGGTCGGGACCGGAAGTTGTTTGATGTGGAAGTACTTGAAAGGCTGCCTTATCTTCACGGTGCAGTTTGCGAATCACTGAGGCTGTACCCATCACTTCCCTTCAGTCACAAGTCTCCTTTGAAACCCGACATCCTCCCAAGCGGACACCGGGTCAATCCTGGAATGAAGATCTATATCCCTTTGTATTCAATGGGAAGGATGACCTCCATATGGGGACAAGACTGCTTGGAATTCAAGCCCGAAAGATGGATTACGGATGGTGGAGGGATCAAACACGAGCCATCTTACAAGTTCTCGGCGTTTAGCGCAGGACCCAGGACTTGTCTGGGCAAGAATATAGCCTTCCTTCACATGAAGATAGTCGCCGGGGCCATCATCTACAACTACAATATTCAAGTTGTGCCCGGGCAGAGTATCAGCCCTAGTCTTTCCATTATCCTTCACATGAAGAATGGCCTGAAGGTTAAGCTTTTCAAGAGAGCAGCTTCTTAATTAAGCATATCATGTCACCAAGGTGAAATAAATTAATTAATATACGAATAAACAATTGAAACAGTTACAGACAAAAGAGGACCAGGGATATATTTTCATCTATAAAATAAAACTATAAATTTCCCTTATGCTCATTATGACATGATGGCCTCCGTGGACGCAATAAAACAATGGAAGGGAGTTATCAGAAAATTTGATTGATTTTTACAGATTTCTACCTGTAGATGGTGTCCTCTAAGAGTTTAACTGTCTGTTGTTTTTATACTCTTCCATTAGTGTCATTGTTTTTATACTCTTCTATTAGTGTCATTGTCATTCTCTTAATGACTACCGTTGTACCCATCTTTTAGTATGAATAAAGGCATGGATCAGCATAAAAAAAAAAAAAATTCTATACAATAAAGCTATTTTTTTTCTTGCATAACAAGTTGATTACCTAGGAGTAACTAAATTTAATATAAAATTAATTCAAAAATTTCAAAAAACAATGATATTACATATTACCTATTGGGATGGATCAAACTCTCAAGCTATTAATTGAGCGAGCACTTACGATAGTACAAAATTAATTTTTTATTGAGAAAAGGTCTGCTTGTCAAGGTTGACCTATTAATTTAATAATATTAATTCAGTCTTTTTTTTGTATGAATAGACCTTTCAATTGCATAAAGTTAACATTTTTTATTCTCATAGGTTGATCTATTAAAAAAATATTTTACTAAAAAAATAGTTAAATTAAAGAATTTATAAACTCAATAATAAAAAATAGCATAAATCCGAAATCAATCAATTGGGTTATAGGCTTTAGTCATTGAGCTTTGGTAGAAATAAGGTTTTATATATAATATAAAAAAATATATTTTATTTAGATTTCGTTTTAAAGTAGTAATAGGAATAGAAGTTACTGTAGTTATAAGAAATAAAAAATTGAATATTTTTTAACAAAGAGAGTGAACAAAAATTCTTTATTTTTGATTACCCAATTCCCAATTCCCTCTCAATATCCTTCAATTCACCGCCCAATTCCCAATTCCCCGAGGAGGTTGACCTCCCCATAGACCTGGCAAAACGGGTATTGACACGACAACCCGACACGAACCCGACACGAAATTAGCAGGTATAGGTCAGAGATTTTCAACCCGTTCAGTTAAATGGGTTGACCCGACACGACACGAAAATTAGCAGGTCAGGTCGCCGGTTGACCCGCCAACTCGATGGGTATCTGTTTATGACCCGATTATATTTAGGGTATAGATATTTTATTAATTTAATATAAGACTTATTTAATATTTAAGGCCAAAGTTACTAAAATTATCCAATATATTTATATAAATGCTTTAAAATATTATTATATTATGATTCTACAATTTATAATTTTATTTAATATATGAGAAATTCTAATTATACGCATATTTGGTTAGAAAATACAAGGACTTGTGCAAAATAAAAAAAAAATTCAAGCTGATTTTTTGGCTTGTTAGACTTAATAGGTAACCCGTCGGTCAACCCGAACCCGACACAATAATAAATGGGTTGGACACGACACGATTATTAAATGGGTCGGGTTGGGTTGAAGATTTGGAACTCGTTTACCTATTCAACCCGACACAAACCCGGCACGACAACCCGAATTGCCTGGTCCACCTCCCCAGGACCTCCGCCAGTGGGAAGCCTTGACCCCCGACTAGAAGCACTTCATCTCCCATGCCTTCGCCTTCTTTGTCGCCTCCGACGGCATCGTCCTCGAGAACCTCGCCGGCCGCTTCATGAAGGAGGTCCAGGTCGAGACCGTCTACGCAACGTCAAGAAGAAGCCGAGTGTGCCCTCTGCTGGATCGATGGCTCCGAGTCCTTCGCCGAGCGCCTCCTCGCCTTCGCCTGCATCGAAGGGATCTTCTTCTCGTGCAGCTTTTGCGCTATATTCTGGCTCAAGAAGCGCTGGATGATGCCTAGGCTCACCATCTCCAACGAGTTGATCTCGCGAGATGAAGCGCTGCACTGCGATTTCATGTGCCTGCTCTATGGCCTCCTAAGGAACAAGCTGAGCGAGGAGCGAGTGTAGGGGATTGTGAGGGACGCGCCGACGCGGTGGATATCGAGAGGGAGTTTGTGTGCGACGTGCTGCCCTGTGCGTTGGTGGGGATGAACGGGGAGTTGATGTGCGAGGACCTGAGGGACGACGTGAATGAATCGTCACTACCGCTGTGAATGGGTAAGCCGCCTCACTTCTCTCTTTTCTCTTCTCCTCTTTGTTTTCTTTCGTGGTTTCGATTGCCCGATTTAATCGGGGATATTGTTGAGTTGCTACTTACCCAATTCGTGTTTTGTGCTTGGGGTTTGACGGGCTGATGATGGTTGGTGGCGGGTGTGCGGATGTGGTTGTTGTTGATGGTGGTTTGAAATTCTGGTGTGGTCCTGTTTAGTGGTCGCGGCGGCGGTGGATTCGTGTGTTGTTGGACGGAAGTGGATTACTGCTTGAATTGTGTTGTCGGTGTCACTGGTGTAGTTGCTGCCGGACTTGGAGTGTTCGGTGCGGGGTTTGATCAGGGCTGTGTTGGTGCTCAGGTTTGCCGGATTGGGGGGTGGCTGTTACAGGGTTGTTCACGCACAGTGAGGGTTGTTGGCTCGGGTCTGGTGCTAGTTTATGCACGAAACAGACAGCCAACGACGCGGTTTGTTCCGGTAAGTTTCCGGTTTTTCTTGTGTGGTTCTTGAGTTGTTATGTTGTTGGGTTCCTGGGGATGATGGTGATCTGATAATGGCAGATTTGTGTTGTTCGTTTTTGGGCTTGGTGAACTTCTTCGTTGGGACTGCCTGGAATTCGGCGAGCTTTGGAATTTTCCGGCGAGGCTCGGGTGCTGAACTTTTCCGTTGGAGTATCTAAGGCGTCGGAGTTCATCTTCTTCCTCCCGAAATTGCCCAAATTTTTTTTAATAAAAAAGAGAAGGAATTAAGTTATAATTTGATTAACAATTATCATGTACATGTACCAAAAAAAACTATTATCATTTGCACTGCGGTTGTAATGTGTTTTTTAGTTAGTAATTGTATAAAATTATTTTATTCTATTTTTTTAAAACAATTTTGTTAAAAAATTGAAAATAAGTTACCAAAAAAATTGTTGAATATATTTAAAAAATATGGGGATAAATAATATTTTCAGTCAAATTTATTGATTTACTTGGATATTAAATTAATTACATTAGAATAATGTGATTGGTTAGATTAATTAATACAATAATTTATTTAGTTTTTTATTTATTTAGCCATTAAATTAATGAGATAAAATGATTTACTTTTAATTTTTTTAATATTAAAAATATTCATCTTAATTTAAAATATTTTTTAAATTTGAGACCCCCACATGCCACATGTCATCTTTTTACCGGTCCACCTCAATAAAGGGAGCCAACCGGGCACGGGCAGCCACGTGGCGCATCTACGTCAGCCTCCAGCACATGCCAAATTGGATGAATAGTGCTTTAATTTTGACTTTGGGCGATTTGAGTGGGATTGGGATAAATGAGTACCCAAATTAGATGAAATTATGTAGTTGGGAGGGGAAATTGAATCTTTTGTAACTGGATACTCAAAACTGAGGATTTTTGGTTAACTGAGGCCCTGTAAAGGTACTTTTGCCTCTTTTTTTTTTAATGTGCGACTACTTGGGCTATATTGCCTCAGTTGTCTTTTATCATGCGACGCATTTGGGATATACCTCCTTAGTCGTCTTTTATTACGCGAACTTTCTTTCGATCGTCTTGTTTTTGCGACTAAATTTACCTACATGGCCTCATGTCGTCTTACCTTGTAACTGTAGAATGTTGTATGGCTTTTCAAAGTCTTATTTTTGCGACTAGTAGAGGCTACACGACCTTTCATTGTCTTTCCGTGTAACTAGAGAATGTCGTATGGCTTTTCGTCATCTTATTTCTGCGACTAGTAGAGGGTACATGGCCTTTCGTCGTCTTTTGCGACTAGCATAGGCCCCTTTATTTCTTTTTTAGACCTTGGGGTTCTTTCTTCTTACACTAAGGAATCTAAATTTTTTACACCCAAGGGGGATTTTTTTTTAAACCCAAAGGGTCTTCTCCTTTATATTTATATTTATATATATATATATAATAACCTTAGCAGTTTCTTACTTTTAAAATGTTATTTTTCGAAACTAGGGTGAAATTGATACAAGATTAATAGTTTGAAAATAAAATTGCAAGACATGCTATAAAATTGAAAAAATTTTAGTAACAAATATATGCTTCTCAGCGAAAACTATGGTCATTAATTAAAAGAAGAGAAGCCATAGTAAATATTAAAAAGAAGGGGCCAAGGTCGGCAGGATATACATCCAAGTTTTCTTGAAGGCGGTCTTGTGAATAAGACCTTGGTTTTCTAAAAGGGGTATTGTCCTTGATTTTTTTTATTATTTTTTTTAAAGGAGTACTGTAAATAATACTTTTATTTAAAGAAGGGGTCTTATAAACAAGACCTTGATTTAAAAAGGAGGTCTTGTAAACAAGACCTTGATTTGAGGAGGCAGAACTTGTTAACAAGAATTTGATTAGAGTGAGGAGACTTGCAAATAAAACCTTTACTTGAGAAGGGGTTCTTGTTAACAAGACCATGGGTATAAAAAATGAAACCTTGAGACGAAGGTGTTGAAAATAGACCTTTGGATAAGGGTATAAAAAATAGACCCTTGATAAAACTTTTACTTAATAAGTAAGATGTAAACTTTTTAATTATGGAGTACGAGGTAAACCTTAAAATTAAGGAGTACATAAACCATTATTTAAGGAGTACGATATAAACCTTAAAATTATGGAGAATGAGATAAACCTTTAAAATAAGGAGAAGGAGGCAAACCTTGAAATTTAGAAGAAGGAGGTAAACCTTGAAATTGAGGAGGAGATAAACCCTTGATTTAAGGAGGAGGCAAACCTTTAAATTAAAGAGGAGACAAACCTTAAAATTAAAAAAAAGGAGATAAACCCCTAAATTAAAGAGAAGAAGGTAAATCTTGAAATTATGGAGAAGGTGGTAAACCTTGAAATTAAGAAGGAGACTAAATTAAGGAGAATGAGGTAAATCTTAAAATTAAGGAGAAGGAGATAAACCTTAAAATTAAGGAAAAAGAGGTAAACCTTATTAAGGAGGAGATAAATCTTGAAATTAGGGAGAAGGAGGTAAACCTTAAAATTAAGAAGAAGGAGATAAACCTTTAATTTAAGGAGTAAAGGGTAAACCTTGAAATTAAGGAGAATGAGGTAAACTTTGAAATTAATAAGAATGAGATAAACTCTGAAATTAAGGAGAAGGAGGTAAACCATAAAATTAAGGAGAAGGAGATAAACCTTAAAATTAAGGAGAAGGAGGTAAACCTTAAAATTAAAAAGGAGATAAACCTCTAAATTAAGGAGAAGGAGGTAAACCTTAAAATTAAGGAGAAGGAGATAAGTCCTAAAATTAAAGAGAAGGGGATAGACCTTAAGGAGATGGGGATAAACCTTTAATTAAGGAGGAGGAAGTAAACCTTTAAATTAAGGAGTAGGCACAAAGATAAGAAAAATAAGGGCCCAAATCTTTTGTTGACCTGAACTTTGCTACTTTTTAAAAAAGTTATTGTTACTGCAACCGGTCACCAAAGCCATGATCTAAACCCGTGTTTCATTTTTATTAGTTTTTTTTAAAGAAGAAAATAAACGAAGAAATAAAAGGAAATAGTAAACCGACAAGTAGAGGGTTTAAGGTAAACCCTTAAACACGGGTTTATAAGAGAAACTCTTACATTCGAGTGAATAAAAAGATAGACTTGGATTTATAAAAGAAACCCTTACATTCGAGTGAATAAAAAGATAGACTTGGATTTATAAAAGAAACCCTTACACACACACGAATATTTAAAACTAAAGAGTTCTTTGTTCTTTTTTTAGAAAGGATTCGATTTAATACGAAATTGATAACTACGTCATTAACACATGACAACTAGGAAGACAAAGTTTTTAGATCTTTTATTTAAATGAGAATGAAGACAATTTGCAAGGTCGTCTTTATTTGTAGGAAGGAAAGAGTAAAAACCATTTATTGAAAGAAAAGAACCTGCAATGCTTCAATTGTAGAGCCCCTTTGGGTTCTCCATATTTCATGTATGGGGAAGTAACTTTCCAGCTCTTGGATTCCGCACCCTTCTTCTTTTATGAATTTCAGTGTTCCCTCCTTCTGGTTATTCCATCTAATTGGGACTTTGTTAGTAGCTAGTGCTTCCTCCATAGTAATTTGTTTAACAATTTCTACCATTAGATCATCTTCATTTTCAGGGCCTTTGGCAGCTAGTGCCTTCTTCAAATCCATGTTAGTGGTTGTCGTTATTAGCGCATGTTCTTTGGTTGAGGCTATTAAATTAGGAATTTCAATAGCCTCTACATTGAAGCGCGTCATAAAGTCCCTTAATGACTCCTTTGACTTTTATTTCATCATCATGAGGGCCAATAGAGTCTTCTTGGTCTTTTTATGAGTAGAGAAGTGGGTCAAAAACTGGTCACTAAACTCTTTGAAACTTCCTATTGATTTGAGTGTTAGTGCCATGTACCACTCCCCAGCTGACTAGACCAAGGTGGTGTGAAAAGCTTTACACAAGACAATATCCGAGTAACCATACATTCCCATCCTCCCTATGTACTCCTTAAGATGGTCTCTAGGGTCTGTATTACCACTGTAGTTTTCAATAGAGAGGCTTTGTATTTCTCTGGTATCAAAGCAAGTCGGACGACATCTTTCAGAGGCGAGACACCATCTATCTCATTTTCCTTAGCTTGCCGTTTGACCGACCACAGGTGTTGTTCATTCAATTCCCTCACTTGTCTTTCAGACAAGGGACCCTTGTCTCCCCATGTTCTTCTTCTTCTTCTCTGGAAGACGTGTATAAAAGGCTGCCTTCGTAAGCAGTTGCCCCTCATCACAATAGGGAAGCTTGGGCTCTTTCCTGTGCTACCTCTATGCCACTCATGGGCATCCTCTATTGGGTTCATCAACTGTAATTTATGCAAACTGGCCAATATCTCATCCTTAAATTGCATAAATTCAGCCCGAGTTACAATCTCAAGACTTGGCTGATTTATAGAGGTCTTACTTAGTAGATCTCTTTCTCTACCACCACCAACAGTGGGTATTGTTGGAGTACTTCTGGTTCCATCAATTGGGGTGTGGATTCCGTGGTAACATCCAATTGTTCATGTTGGGAAGACATGACTTTTTATTCAGAATTCCCACAAACGGCGCCAAATGATAAATCAGAAATTTACCTGATTATGGAAGGTCTATGTGTGGTAGGGTCTTTGTGATGCAAAGCCTGCAAAATAAGAAGACAAAATGACACCGGGGGTGTCCAGGGTGTGTGACCCTAGAGGCTCTCCGATACCTAAGTCAGAACTAAACTCTCTTCAGTAAGTAATAAGATAGAGGAAATTGATTAGTTCTATTTTCATATCTTTATCCAGGTTAGGGCAGCTATTTGTAGAAAATTGGAGGTTTCTCGTATAGACCTACAACTCAGGATCTTGGTATGGACCTCCTTAGAGTGTGGACTAGGACCTCATGATTAGTATAGACTAGACCTAAGGTGTAGACCTGGACCTCAAGGTCTTGGTGTAGACCTAGACTCTAGGGTCTTGATATAGACTTAGACCTCAGGGTCTTACTTGAGCTGAAACGCCCGTATCCCAAGATAACCAATTAAATTACTTATGATATGTGAAATGACTAAATTGCCCTTTTGCCCCGGGATACGATATAAATATGATAATCATCATTTAATTATGCAACATATAATTCAATACATTATATAATAATCGAGTATGCAGCGGAAGACAAATATGTATACAATGTACTCTATGGATCCGACCCGACGAGAGGATAACACCGCCACCTGCTGATATGCACCACTGCTCAACGAACAGTTAACACGTGCAAAGACTATGAGGGGGTGAGACCAACCACTGTCTCACCGCAAACAAATAAACCAGAGTATACGAATACAAATCAACCACAAATGCACCGGCATCAAGCAATAGCAACCACAGTGCACAAACAAGTCATAATGCACAACACAAGTGATCATCAGACTTCAACCATCACTTGCCATTACTCATCTTATTATCTTTGTTATTAGGAATAAATATTTTATTAGGACCCTCTATTGTGTGCATCGAGCTTGGTCCCGTCTCATGAGACAACCAGGGCATAAGCCCAATATAATCAGGGCAAGGCCCAATACAATCAGTGAAAGAGAGAGATAGACAGAGAGAAAGAGGGAGGTAGAAGGAGGAAGATAGAAAGAGAGAGGTACAACCGGTCATCACAGACCCATATGCTAAACCACATATGCCATACTATCCCGCATGCGATCCCGAGGGGTATCACTTCCCGCTCGAACCAACCGGTCAACAGCCCCACAGTAGTATATTTTTTACTGCACATTATTCTCAGTTATACTTAACGAGTTATGTGTTCCATACGTTATGAATGTCCAGGGTTGTATGGTTTTATTATTTTATTCTCAAGTCCGGGCCACCAGCTCACAAATCATCACACGAACCTCAAAAATCATATCACATGTTATATCTTATAACAAATAAAATCATGCCCAACTGGCATATCATATCACACCGGCACACAATTCACATAATCGGGCATACCACATCAAAGGCATCATCATCAAAATACAAAATGCAAGTAAGATCATCAGCACAACAGGCATACAAGCATACAGCATTGAATGACAAACAGATATTACCACTTTATATAAACCATGTCAATTAACCGAGTATTGTAGGCAGTAATGCATACAAAGGTTTATATGTCCTCACTTGGGCCATATTAGATGCCTCGGAACTGAAGCCTTGTTCCGCCTCAACATATCCGTTTAGTGTCGGTTCTCGATGCTCGCCGAGACAGCACCCGTCTTGCAGGATTCCGGTTAACTCGCCGGAAAACTCCACAACAACCGAGAACTAGAACAGCCATAACCATCGGAACTCGCTACAAAAACCGGATCTACCGGAATCCATTGAACAACAGTAGTTCGAGCCTCTGCCCGAACAACACAGCACGTACAACCCAACAGCCGAACACAACAATCCTACCAGAAACCCCTGTCGGCGACCAGAAATCCCTGTCGGAGACCAGAAACCCGAGTCCCTAGTAACAGTCCCGCATAACCCTGCGAACTCACCATCATCGGCCACCACCGACCCGACCACCACCATCAAGCATTCACCCGCCGCCACCCACAATAACCACCTCACGCCACCGAACAAAGCAAAACCCGAATCGGGTTAATCAACAATCAAAAGACGAACAGAAGAGGAAGGAGAAAAGAGAGGAAGAAGAGGAAAAGAAAGACGGTAGCGATACGTACCAGACAACGGCGGCACAAGCTTGGCTTGTTCGCTGCCTCGTCTTCTCCGTAAAAAACCTGAGGCAACTCGCCTCGGCCACCACGCCC
This sequence comes from Turnera subulata, assembly GCA_028386065.3. NCBI lineage: Eukaryota > Viridiplantae > Streptophyta > Magnoliopsida > Malpighiales > Passifloraceae > Turnera > Turnera subulata. The sequence continues at coordinate 171,771 of JAKUCV010000920.1, read as the reverse complement.
GATCAAACCACGATCCACTGGACGGAGCAAATGGAGGCGACGGCTCGCGTTCACGCACAGACTGTCCCTGTCGCGCACGGCCTGACTCCTACTCGCAGAAGCAGCAGCGGCCATTGAGGAAGATGAAAGGGCGGCAGTGCGACGAGGCTGCGGCGAGAGGAGGGAGATGAGACGATGGTGACGAGGTTTAGAGGGAGTAGAGAGATAGCGATAACGGGAAGAAAAACGAAAAAGGAAGAGATGTGAGAGAGATTTGAGGGGAACGGTTTGGGTAACCGTTGTGAGAAATCGGGAGAGAGGAGAGAAAATCGGGAAGAAGAAGGTGGGCGGTGCGAGTGGGAAAGAAGGAAAAAAAAAAGAAAAGCAAGGTAGGGTTTGGCCGGCCAAGACCAAAACGACGTCGTTTTGGTCTTGGGCGCGGTCAACACACCCTGGTCAACGCGCTGGGTGAATGGTTAGGTTTTATTATTTTTTTGTTTCCTTTTCCTTTCTTTAAACCAAACTACGTAGTTTCAATAAAACTACAATAAACTCCGTGTTACCACCTCGGAACTCTGATTAATCCCCACAGAACCGACTAAGGATTAATTGCAAATATTAATTTAATATTTCTAAAGAAAATAAATTAATAATAACAAATTTCTTGACAAAAACACCAGGAAATTCTGCAAGGATAAAATTAGAAATTAAATTCCAAAAACTTGCAAAAATTCCATAAAAATTAATTACCGAAAATCCGGGGGCGTTACATGAGCCTTTTAAGCAATAATTGATTATTTCATATATTATCAAAGTGTAATGAGTTGGTACATTAAATTGATAAAATGTTCAAGCAAATTATTAGATGCCCAAAGTGATACTCCCTTCAAGTTAAGTTGTACTAAATGAAATTTTGTCAAAAATATAAATACGTTTATATATAACGTAGATCATAAAAAAAAAACGAAAAATAAAAAATAACGTTGGTAGATACGATATGTCCAAAAATATTAAAAATGGAGAAGTTGGCCTGAGGGCTCACTTGATGAAACGTCGCCGGGCTCATCGTGTAGCAATCTACAAGACGTATCGCCCACATTTATATGGATTGGCTGACGTTTAAAACTATCCAAAATCCAAACAAGGTGGTGCCATGCCATTTCTTTAGTTGCGTTCCCGATTCTTAAACGCTTCCCTCTCTCGTTTTCCAGTCCTCAATCCCGATTCTTGGCCATCTCCGCCGGAAATAGGCATTGCATGTCAATTGGTGACCCTACCGAGGAAATGGAAAATTGAAAGAAAAAGACAAGAAGGAAAGAGATAGACATTACAAGAAACGGGGCCATTTAAAAAATGAGTTGGTTCCTTCATGCTTTGGCTTTTAAGGCAGTTTAAAATACAAGCCATTGGATATAAAGGGAGGGTTGAGATTAAATTGGCAGGAGATGTCTAGTAGAATGGGAAAGGAGATACTCCAATCCAACGTCTCCTATTTATTGCTAGCTTGGAAACATAAGTGAACACTTAGCCTAATATACATGGCTTCAATATTAGGCAATTTGGAGATAATAGTAGCGGTGATCATGGGTTGCATCTTTATCCTCCTCCTACGGATGAGTGGCTTCAGAAATTACGGTGGAGGCCTTCCAACAAACTGGCCACTCGTCGGAATGTTGCCGGCACTCCTCCTCCATGTCCACCGCATTCACGATTGGTGCACAGAATTTTTAGAGCAGAGCCACTGCACTTTCCAATTCAGAGGCCTATGGTTCAGTAATATGGATTGGTTGATCACTGCAGATCCCTCCAACATTCATTACATATTGAGCTCGAATTTCTCCAACTCAAAGGGCCCCGAATTCAAAGAATTCTTCGACATTTTTGGGGATGGGATTATCAATTCCGACTCTGATATGTGGAAGAGCCAGCGTAAACTTGCTCAAGAATTGATCAGCCATAGACTTTTCTACAAATTCTTGGTCAAGGTGAGCCATAAGACGGCAGAACAAGGTCTCATTCCGGTCCTGGAGCATGTTTCCCAACAAGGCTTAGTCGTGGACTTGCAATATTTATTTGAGAGACTCACATTCGACGCAACATGTTTGATAGTTACCGGGCACGACCCAGGATGCCTATCCACAAGTTTCCCAGAGGTGGCTTTTGCCGAGGCCATGGACGAAGCGTCGGAAGCCATTTTTTATAGACATATCCTACCACAAAGCATCTGGAAGCTGCAGAGGTGGCTGAATATTGGGCAGGAGAAGAAACATACTAGAGCATGGCAAACAACTGATCGAGTCATAGGTGAAATTATATCATCCAAGAAGGAGGAAGTGAGCAAAAGAATAGAAAACAAAGAATTAATTCCTGGACAGGGCATTGACCTGTTATCATCGTATATTATGGAAGGCGCTACCGTAATGGGAAGGAAATCATCGGACGACAAGTTTCTGAGGGACACCATAGGCACCTTATTGGGCGCTGGTCGAGACACCACCGCTTCGGCTCTCTCTTGGTTCTTCTGGCTTGTTTCAGGGAACCCAGATGTGGAGAGAAAGATCAGGGAAGAGTTAAGAGCAACCCAACCACCTGAAGCAGATCAAAGCGATGAAGGTCGGGACTGGAAGTTGTTTGACGTGGAAGTACTTGAAAGGCTGCCTTATCTTCACGGTGCAGTTTGCGAATCACTGAGGCTGTACCCACCAGTTCCCTTCAATCACAAGTCTCCTTTGAAACCCGACATCCTCCCAAGCGGACACCGGGTCAATCCTGGAATGAAGATCTATATCCCTTTGTATTCAATGGGAAGGATGACCTCCATATGGGGACATGATTGCTTGGAATTCAAGCCCGAAAGATGGATTACAGATGGTGGAGGGATCAAACACGAGCCATCTTACATGTTCTCGGCATTCAGCGCAGGACCCAGGTCCTGTCCGGGCAAGAATATAGCCTTCCTTCAGATGAAGATAGTCTTCGCGGCCATCTTCTACGACTACAATATTCAAGTTATGCCTGGGCAGACTATCATCCCTAGTCTTTCCATTGCCCTTCATATGAAGCATGGCATGAAGGTTAAGCTTTTCAAGCGAGCAGCTTATTAAGCATATCATGTCACCAATGTGAAATAAATTAATAAATTAAAATACGACAATATTACATGGAATAAACTGTTAAACAGTTATAGAAAAAAGAGGACCAGGGATATATTTTTTTTGGGTAGTTCGGAATGGAAAGAAAAGAAGAAAATTAAGGTCTAACAAGAAATCAAAGTCTTAACCTAGCTAGAACTCTTAGCCAGCTTGTCAGCACAGAAGTTGGGCTCTTGGAAAATGTATTGAGGAGAGCGCTGCCAAGGGCGACCCGTGCAAGAGCAAAGAATGCAGGGATGAACTAAAGAGTGACCTGCAAAGACCCAGTGAGTAGCCGCTAGAGAATCAGTCTCTACCAACACATGGCGAAAACCAAGATCCCAAGCCAAAGTGAGGCCATAACGAATAGCGAACAACTCAGCCACCAAAGCTGAAGTATGCCCAATCCAAGCTGATACACCCACAGTCTAACCGTCACGGCTATCTCGCAAAACTCTACCAGCACCTGTAGTGCCTGGATTACCCAAGGCACTGGCGTCTACGTTCACCTTAATCCAAGGATCCGAAGGAGGTCACCAAACTACTCAACGGGATGACAAAACCGACACACGAGGAGCTCCAATCTTAAAAGCGTCAGAATACTCTAGTGAGAGCAGAGACCATAATAACCAAAGCCTAAGGTGCACTAGGCTTACCCTCAAAGAAAAAGAGAATTCTTGCACAACATAACTGCCAACAACTCACCAAGAAGAGATAGTGCCAAGTGTTCTCCACGAAATCCATGATAAAGAAGTCGTTGCGCTAAATCTAGCCTTGTTGTCCTCTTCTGGATACTTCCCACGAAATTTCTCCAAAGTTTCTGTCTATAAAATTATTTTTAGGCATGGAGAGGTAGAATTTCTCCAAGCACTTAAGCTTATAATGGCTAATTTCTTCCGTTGGCCTGCGGGTTTCATGCGTTCTTACTTTTTTTAGCTCCAATCTCCCCTAATTCCGCCCTGACTTGATTTAACCGCGTAAATTACCCGTAATCAGACCAGAATATCCCCTTTTCTTGATTTTTACTCCTCCTATACCTTCCATGTATGATTAATACACATTAAACCCCTCATTTCATGCAATTTCATACCAAAAACACATTTATCATAAAAAAAATTATTTAATTCCGAATTTTCATGAAAATCAGAGCTAAGATTAGTCTACAAGAAATGTGTTTATGTGCCAATTAACTCTGGAGGGTCCACGTTTTATTAACCTAGACTTCTAAATGTATTCCTAACCCAAAATTAAATTATCTGAATATAATTGGGTTAAGACAAATAAAATGCCTAAGTAAATAAAACGACAGATTTTATAAAATTAAACCTGAAACATATAACCAACTTAAGATTAAATCATCTCATTAATCCTAAAACTCAAACACATAAAGGTCCAAATTACAAAATATGCACATTCTATTAAAATAAATTGGACTAATGCCTTTTTTTGTACCTGCGTTTCTCTTGATTATCACAATTCATACCTGTATTTTAATTTGGTCACATTTCATCCCTCAATTAAGCCCGATTTGTCTAATTTAGTTATTTTGACCGTTTTACCCCTTAAATCAATGACCTATCAGTTTTTTCACCCGGATTCTTCACCTAACCGACCCGAAACTTGGTGGATACCTAAAGCCTAACCGAAAACTGACCCGAATTAGACAATCTTTATTATTTTCCTTTCCTTTTCTTTTATTATTTTCTTTTTTCCAAAAATTTTTATTCTAAAAATAAATGTTTCTTTTCGTTCTAGTAATCTCCAATCTATTTTCTTTTCGACCCAAACACCTTCCCACCAGATAACCCAAAATTCTATTTTTAGAACTAAAAATAGATAGCAGATTACTAGAATGAAAAGAAATATCTATTTTTAGAATTAAAATTTTTGGGAAAAAATAATAAAAGATAAGAAAAAAATGTCCAGTTTGGGTTGGGTTTCGGTTAGGCCTTGGGTTTCCACCGGGTTTTGGGCCGGTTAGGTGAAGAACATAGGTGAAAAAACTGATACGTCATTGATTTCAGGGACAAAACGGTCAAAATAACCAAATTAGGCCAATCGGACTTAATTGAGGGATGAAATGTGACCAAATTGAAACACAGATATGAATTGTGATAATCAAGAGCAACGTAGGTACTAAAAAAGGCATTAGTCCAAAATAAATTCTAAATATATTCTAACCAAAGGCTAAATCATCTCATTAATCTCATGGTTGGAACATATCTAAAATCTAAAACTAAAGAATATTCGTGGGTCAAATTTAGGTGTTCACATGTGCCCCTCGTTGATGAGTCCTTAGAAACTAAGGACGAAACAACGCAAGAAAGGAACAACCAAATTTGAGTGATTGATGTGGTTAGTGTGTGCGCCAAAGGTTGGAGCATCTCATGCTCCACTTCGGGAATCATCTCATCCCGAAGGTTTGTGAGGGTCTCGCCCTCGGCCTGGGAATCTTCTCATCCCAAGGTTTATGAGGACTCGGTCCTTAGTGCTGGGAATCATCCCATCCTGGGGTTTGTAAGGACTTCGTCCTCAATGCTGGGAATCTTCTCATCATGGAGTTTGTGAGGACTCTGTCCTCAGTGTCGGGAATCGTCTCATCCCGGAGTTCACGAGGACTCGGTCCTCGGCTCTTATGGCATCGCCATCTCTTGGTTTCAATATTGCAAGAAAACCTGGATTGTTAATGTACCAATGATCATTGCGCTTGGCTAAGGATAGGAGTACTATGTGTTACTGCATTATGCTTGTGTGTTGGTTTCAAAAAAGAAAGTTCACTCCCCTTTTTTAAGTATAATGGCTAATTACTTTAGTGTTGTTGTATTGATATACTACCTTTCATAATAGTTTTTATGAAATGAAGTTTACTCTTCCGATAAAAAAAAAAACAAATAAAGTTCACATAGATAGAATAATTCCCTTCTGTAATTGCTCTTTTTTTCCTTTTTTTTTTTTGTCTTTTGCAACATCTTCACTCTTCCACCTGCAACATCAAAGAAACAAACTTCAAAAGCTTCATGCAGAAATGATCCCACAAAAGAGAGGACTAAACCAATAAACCCTCCAATTTTTTTTATTGCTCCCAAATTCTCTCAACCATTTGTCAAGAGATCATAAACACCAAGAGATGTTATAACAATAAAAGATAACAGGCCAAAAAAGGCTATAGGGCTCCGCTACCACTGTTAATTTCAACGAAGAAAGTTTACAAAGACAAAGGGAAAGAAAAATCAAAGTCTTGATATTAGAAGACAAAAAAGAGCAATGATGGTTATTTGTTTTCCGCGAAAAGAATTAAGCAACAGTCTTCGGGAGCAGAAAAAAAAACCCCCAAAAAAAAGAAAGGTCGGCTTCTTGCCTAATTTAATTCCAATCAAGCTTAGTATTTTCTCAACTTCAAAATATCCTGACTTGGCCAATTCATAACTCAGTTGCACGTTTTTCTCTCCCTCCATCCCTCTATATATATTCAAAGAATCATTTAATAATCAAGCCAAAAAAATTAATATTGCTCCTTCGGTGTGATATACAGCTTAAAACAAGCGAGATCTCTAGTTCGAATCTTTGTGTATGCAGAAAATTACCATTGGGAGACTCACCCACAATACCTAGGTATGTGACGCGTGTCAAACCCGGATTAGTAGGAGCAAAGCTCCGGACACCGGATTGAAACAACAAAAACAAACCTTAGAATAACTGTGAACACCCAAATTTGACCCACGGATATTCTCTTAAATTGAATTTTGAGCATGCTTGAACCATGAGATTGATGAGAAGATTTGGTCTTTGGTTAAAGCATGTTTAGAATTTATTTTAGTAGAATTTACATATTTTTGTAATTTGAACCTTTATGTGTTTGAACTTTAGGATTAATGAGATGATTTAATCTTAAGATAAAAATATATACCAAGGTCTAATTTATTAAAATATTTTTTATTTTATTTATTTGGGCTTTCTTATTTATTTCAACTCAATTATATTGAGATGATTTATTTTTGGGTTAGAAATGAATTTAGAGGCCTAGGTCAATGGAATATGGATTCTCCAAAACTGTTTGGCCCATAAACACATTCTTTGCAGACTAATCTTGACTCTGATTTTCGTGGAAAATCATAATTAAATCATTCACTAAGGGTAAATGTACTTTTGGTATGATTTTGCACAAAATGAGGGGTCTAATGTGTATCCATCAAACATGGAAGGATTAGGAGTAATAATCAAGAAAAAAGGACATTCTGGGTTGTTTAGGGATCAATTATACGGTCGTATCAAGTCAGGGCGGAATTAGGGAGATTGGAGATCAAAAAATGGAAAGAACGCGTGAAATCCAGGAGGCCGGACGGCCTTCTCGGGATGATCGCCAGGTCTGGGCGCTCATGTATAGATGACTGCCAGACCTGGCTGCCATCCAAGGGATGACCGCCGGCCATGGCGGTTATGCACCCCCAGAAACGCGATTTCCCCCCGATATTTTTTCCTAATTTGATTCTACACGGTTTTGGCCCAGATTTCTGGCCATAATCTTGATCATTAAGAGGTCCATGACCCTTGCACTCCTTAGAACTCTATAAATAGGACTTTCTATTCACATCCAAAGGACACACAATCTCTTTCTCATACACCCCTATAAGCTTTAATGCTTTGAGAAACTCTACCTCTCCAAGTCTAGAAACATTTTTTAGGCAGAAACTCTGAAGAAATTTCGTGGAAACATCAACAATGGTATAGCAAGAGTAGACCAAGTAGGGATTAAAGATTGAGTTAAAGAGTGGAAAGAAAGTGGGTGAAGAACATAATCCAAATCAAGGAGCTAGAGGAAGGCTACAAGAGGTAATCCTAAATCCCATTATGTCTATTATTTGTTGATGTTTTGATGATGAATATGGGGCTTTTGATGATGTAAGTGTCGTGATGCCATGATAAGAACTACGTGGGCTTTGAACCTGGTCGCCGGGGTACATAGGTGGTTTCTAGTGGTAGAAACTCAAGCCCAATTATTTTTATTTTCCTTTTTTTGTTTTAGTTTGATTTTGTTTATTTTATGTGACTTGTTTCCACACGACGCACACTTTCACAAGGCTTACAATTATTCTTCAATTGCACAAAGTTTCATCCCAACACAGATGGGTGCCCAACACCTTCCCATCCGTGACGAACCACCGGGTCTAGTATCTTTTGGTTCGCTAGTCGGTTGCCTTAAATGGAGTCATTGTGATTTAGAACGGTTTTTTTTTCGAATTTTGTCCTATAATAAAATTCGGGTGGCGACTCCAAAAATTTTGGGTGGTGGTTAAGAAGGTGTAAAGGAACAGGTGAGGAGGCCCAATTAATCTTAGGTCGGGTCCTCACAATAACCAGTTCATCAATTATGAACCATTCAACTTAATCTAATTGCTAAAGTTAAATATTACAATTAAAAATCATATTTTAAATCCTTATGTCACTTCTGTAAAGAAGAATTCCTTCAATATACAAACGGTAGTTTCTCACTAATATATAATTGATTTTTTCTAAGCACAACCCAACTAAATTTATTTTTTAAGTACTATTAGTTAAATTTAGCAGAGTAGTTATCTTATATCTAAGAAAGAATTCTTATTGTTACTATCTTTTAGAAAATTATACCATGTAACTTTCTATTTCCACCAGAATTCTTTTTAACATACAAAATAAAAAAAACCGTTAGAATGGTAGATGTATTGTCCAAAAAGAATTGTAACAGTTATAGTTATGAAAATATTAGATTGCTCGAAATCGAGGATTTTTTAAAGTTGCAGTAATAATTATACTTAGTTTCCAGATTAGAAAGAATTAAAGTTTAGCAAGAAAACTTATGTTTGTATCTTGCCGGATTTTTGTTAGGGAAAAAAAAATCACGCTGAATATATTAGGAAGATCACCAAAAATCTGCTAAAAAAACAAGATAGTTACCAAATAAATGCAACCTTAAAAAAACTCAACCATTAAGAGAATATTGAGAATGAGAACTAAGCAATTTAGAATTTTTGTACATAAAAAAGAAAGATAAACACAAATCTTTATCTATATAAGAAGAGATTTACTTTCTATAATAGTAAATTTATTTTCCAAAGATTTACATTGACTACAATGTGAATCCGTTTTATCCCCATATATAGATCAAAAGAAAATATAAATACGCTTTCAATTAAATTATAATTTTTTTTACTATAATTAATAAGTTACAACTCAAATCTTTATCCATATAGTAAGAGATTTACTTTCTATAGTAGTAAATTTGTTTTCCAAAAATTTACAATGAGTACAATGTGAACCCATCAATGCCTTTACCCCTATATATAGCCAAAGCATCCTATCCCTTCACCGCAAAACTCAGCATCCACAAAGCAACCATCAGATATGGCTCGTGTATGCTGCACAACAGCATTGATCTTCATTGTTTTACTAATCTGCCATACACATTCTGTTGAGGCTAGAAAGCTAATGACAGAGGAGAAAGTAGGCCTTTCTTCTCTGAAAGACATTAACATAGTCGGAAATGCGCAGAAGGTCCATAACCCAACCTCTTCTCCAATACAAGAGGATAATGAAATTCCCACCTACGAAAGGGTTATTGCTTCTCATCTTACCAAAATTGGCAGGATTTTGGGGTCTGTCCCAAGCCCTGGAGCTGGCAACTAAATCTGTGCTGCTATTGGGGTCTATACATTTCTTTATATTCTACATGGGTCGTGTGTATCCCTGCACAGCATTTACATTAGTTGAAATAATGGGGCAGCAGTTCAACCTCTCTCAGGATTTTTAGTTCTTTTCCTAGGAAAATTATTCTGTGTACCAAAACATATTATTCTAGGGTCGTTGACTAATATTGATTGAGGGAGTGTAAATATGGATTCCCCACTCTTTGCTATGATCATATACGTAGTTTGTGCTTTATTTTTGCTTGCCACGTGTTGGTTGGAAATTGATCGACATCCTTGTGTTGCATTAGGATATCATGTTTTAATTACTACAGAACGACCATGCGTGTATTATGCACTGAATCTGAGTTTTTAGTTAGAACAGCATAACAATATTTATATTTAAAAAATAAATAAAAATGTAGTTAATATAAGTCATCCTTACCATATTAATCCATCTCGTCACTAGTGTCAATTCACTCAACATTTCATTTTCGTGCAAAAAAAAGTTTAAAAACTGTATAACTTATTTGATGATAATTATGTGAGAATATACTTTGTAACATATAAATAAAAAATTTCAGAAATCCTTTATAGCGTCAGTTACCCAAGATATTGATTTTTTTTTACCAAAATAAAAATGTTTAAATCGAATGTTATATGCGAGAATATGTGCCTTACCTTATTTAACGAAAATTTTGAAAATTTTTTTCTGAAACGCCCCGACCCGTATTTACCGTACACAGTAAACACGTGCCGGAATTGTGACGACCCAACCATACAAAGCCCAGCATACATACAACGGAAACTCGGGCACAACAGCCCAAAATAAAGCAACAATAATATCATAACCGGCCCAATGGCCCAACAATAGTAAAACAATGCACAGCGGAAGACTTAATAACTCACAAAGACACTGTATGCGACACTGATGCAAACTATGGATCCGAGTCCTGTCCAAGGGATAACGTCACAGCCTGTCTGGAATGCACCAAACCTGTACCACAAATAATCCATCCTACGGGATGAAAGCCCGCAGGTGAAGGGTGAGTCCGAAGTGCTCATAACCATGGATAGGCGATCAATATGCAACCCTAAAAATTACTCAAAGCTGAAATCAGACAAAGACCACCAAAATATACTAAACCAAAAGACACGACCCAAAACTGGTCCAAGACCAAAAAGACTCAATAAAATTCCAATTTCCAATTTTATCTTTCCGGGCCCCGTCACGGATAAGCTAGGGGTCAGACCTGGTTATCAACATATTCCGGGTGCCAGACCAAATCAAGAGAACCCAGGGATCGACATCCCAAAAATACGAACCCAAAGATAGACATCCCAAATATAATCACGGGATAGACATCCCAGGCATAGACATGCTTATCACAAGTAACTCAGGTCAAGGCCACCACAAAATAGTCTTAAACCATCTAGTCGTACCACTACTTATCACGTGACGATTATATCATCATCATTCAAAATCAAATCTCAGGGATCAACATCCCTAACCAAAATACCGGGATAGACATCCCATCCAAAACTGAGGATCGACATCCTTGTCACAATTTATTATTTAATCCATTATACTTTATACCAAAAGACATAGTGACAAATATCCAAAATACCAATGTACGGGGATAAACATCCCAAAACCAAATCATGACACTAGGATTAACATCCCGAATCAAATCACAGCAAATGCAACACTCAACAAGGCAACAATCGTCAAACACAATAACCGAGTAATACAGGAACATATTGAAGGAAATCCATCCTCACCTTGGCCGATTACTCAACTCCGGAGACAATGACCGGTCCCAAGCCGGCTCCTCGGGAAACTGCCCGATATCAATCCTATACAACAAGACAACATGCTCACATAATTACACATAATCGGTATACTATGATGCCAATACTGCGAAATATACCCATCCCGGTTCATATCTCTTTTATTATTTCCCTTTACCGAAAATATTATACCGTACGTATATCCGAATATTACTTCGGTACCATACTTTAATTAAAACTTTTTAAAAAATATTTTCATAAATTAATTATACTTTTCCCAAAATATAATCACCATAATTTTCCGGAAAAGATAACATATGTATATATATATTTTCCAAAATATTATTTTTTTAATAAAACTATTTACCATAATATAATTACCAAATATTATTATTTATCAAGAATATATATTGAAACGCCCGTGTCCCAATTTATTAATATAAAATAGAATTTAAATATAAAATGACTAAATTGCCCTTATCATTCCCGGGACACGAAAAATTATCAACTAAAACACCATATCCCAAGTTATCTATTAAATTAATTATATCATGTGAAGTGGCCAAAATGCCCTTCTGCCCCGGGATACAATAAAATCAGGAAAATCATTAATTACGCAATATATAGACAATACAGTATATCAAAATAGAGTATGCAGCGGAAGATAAATACATAAACAAATGTGAACGTAATGCACCCTATGGATCCGACCCGAGGAGGAAAGCACCGCCACCTGCTGACATACGTCACTGCTCAACGAACAGCTAACCTGTAAAAATCTGTGAGGGGGTGAGACCAACCACTGTCTCACCGCAAACAAATAAACCAGTATATACAATTACAAATCAACTACGATTACACCGGCATCAAGCAACAGCAATCACAGTGCACAATCAAGCCACAATACACAACACAAGCCATCATCAAACTACAAACCATCACTTATCATTACTTATCTTATTATCGTTGCTATTAGGTTTGAATATTTTATTAGGGCCCTCTACTGTGTGCGTCGAGCTCGGTCCCGTCTCATGAGACAACCAGGGCATAAGCCCAATATAACCAGGCACGAAGCCCAAACATATCCATAGAGAGAGAGATAGACAGAGAGAAAGAGGGAGGTAGAAAGGGGGAGATAGAAAAAGGAAGGTAGAACCGGTCATAACAGACCCATATGCTAAACCGCATATACCATGCTTAACCGCATGAAATCCCAAGGGGTAACACTTCCCGCTCGAACCAACCGGTCAACAGCCCCACAGTAGAATTATTATAGTATGTTATTTATGCTTAAAGAGTTGTGTCATACATTATGATCAAACCGGGTTGTGTGGATTTAACATTTTATTTTCTTTCAAGTCCGGGCCTCCAGCCCTCAAATCACCACACAGACCACAAATCTATATCTCATGTGTTCAACATAACCAAAGAAGTCATGCTAGACAGGCACAATACATCACATCGGACAACAGGTCACATAATCAGGCACACCACGTCATACGTATCATCAACATAATACACTTTGCAAATAGCAACATCAGCACAACAGACAAGCATGCATACAGCATTCAAGACCAAACAAATAATACAACTTTATATACCAAGACAATTAACCGAGCATTGTAGGCAGTAATGCATACAAAGGTTTATAAGTCCTCACCTGGGCCATATTAATTGTCTCGGAAGCCGAAGCCTCGTTCCACCTCGACAATCCTATATTAATAACAAAATATAACCCCACATAAGGTCCACATAAAACTATGCTAAAACATGTCAATGTCGTGACTTTAACTCATATCATCTTTTGTCCTTAAGTCCGATTAAACAGATCATGGGTCTAGGCCCGTCCAATCTTACAATCTTAGCCCAAAACTAAAAGTCCGCTTAAGCTTAGATATAAAGTTTTATCTACCTTTGGGCCTAAGGCCCACATCCATAATAATTAGTGAGTTTAATTATCCATTGGGCCTAAAGCCCATTCCCATAATAGTCATTGGGCCTAAAGCCCATACACACTCCGCTTAACATTTATTGGGCCTAGACTCGGCCCGTTAACATAATCGTGACAAATTGAACACCCGAGCCCAACCTTTCCGGCCTAACGATCCAAGACGCGTCGGAAATATATTCCGGCCACGCACTCTCAACTCGCAACTCCCGAATTCCACTAAAGTTCATTTATTTCAAATTGCACATATTAAATGCATTTACACTACAAGATAGTACAAGAACCGAAATTCGCATCAAAGCCCGAGAATTACCACGTAATGCCGAAAAGACACTGTCTTGCCGGAACAGCAACCCGAGCCTCGCCGGAAAATTCCCGAGCCTCGCCGGAACAGTACCAAAATTTCAGAACAAAGGAACATTCTCCACAAACTGTCAAAAGCCCGAACAAAAGCATAAATGGCATTCAAAACACAACCCGAGCATAGAACCTCAACATCCGAATTAAGACGCAAGTTGAAACAACATATCCTTACCCGAAATCAAGAAACCTCACTGCCCAACACCGATTCTGCCCGGTGGATTTATTGAACAACAAACACGAGCCTCACGAACCCACTGCCGGAAACAACAAAACAACCAAACCACCAACTCGCCACTGTCCGACACCCACACACCTTTGTAACTGTCAGCTACCAGTAACAGCCACACACACACACACCACCATCAACCAGCATCGGCAACACAACAACAAGGCCACCAGAACCCACCTTCCGATCCAAGCCTCGCCAAACACACTCAATCCGCCGCCAACAGCCACCATCCAAACCCGTACCCAACAAACAACATCAACAACCCCACACACAAAGAGTCGAATTAGCACAGGGATCGGGTATAGAAAAAAAGAGGGATAAAGAAAGGAGGAAGGCATCAACGGCTTACCCGACGAAGCCAGAGGCGGCAGCACGAAGCACAGCCTGCCTCACCGACCCAGCAATAGTGGCAGCGACTCGAGTCCACGACTACGACAGCGGTGACCTCGCGTCAGACCCCGCTTCGACACGGCCACGTCAACGCGCGCCTTACCCATCAATCTCGATGAAGGCGGCGGCTTACCAGTGCTCGGAGGCGGCACCATGATGTTCCTCGGGTTCTGCACGCGCGAACACTCCAGACTGCAGCGGCGGCGACGACGACACCCTGTTCGTCGGGCTTCCACGCGCGTCCTTCCTCTCCACTGCAGCAGCCACAGCGCACGACAAGGAGGAGGAAGCGACGGCTCCAAAGAACAGAGCAACAAGAACGGCGTCGTCCATTCCAGAGAGAAAGGGAAAGTCGGGGGTCTGTGGGCCAAGAAGAGAACATGGTGACGGCACCTGTAAAGGAGGAGAAGAAATGGGCGACGGTTTTGTTTTCAAAGAAAAAGAGAACAACGTGGAGAGGGAGAGATAGAAAATGGAAGAGAAAAGAGAAGTAGAAAAGGAGAGGGGTGGCCGAAGTCGGGAGAGAAAAAGAAAAGAATGAAGAGAAAGAGAAGAGAAAAGAAAGAGGGAGGGGTTAGGGTTGGCCGGCCTTGACCAAAACGACGTCGTTTTGGTTTAAGGCGCGGTCAACTCCCCTGGTCAACGCGCGTATAGGATTAGGTTTTTATTTTGTTTGTGTTTTTTTTCTTACTTTAATTCAGAACGACGTAGTTTTGAGTGAAACAACGATAAACTCCATATTTCACCCCGGAACTCCAATTGTTCCCAAACAACCCGAACAAGGATCAATTCTAAAAGTAAAAATAATATTTTCAAAGAGAATTAATTAATTATAACGATAATTTCATAACCAAAGACTCCCGGAAACTCCGCAAGAGTAAAAATGGAAATTAAATACCGAAATTGTTTTTGGAAAATTCCGTGAAAAATCAATTAACGAAAGTCGGGGCGTTACATATATATTAATCATATGCTACATATGTTATTTCCCAGAAAATATATAATCATAAAAACTTACTCTGAAAATAAATACAATTTAATATATATACATTTCCATTTTCTAAAGACAAAATACTTTTCCAACAATTATAAATCAACATAATTATACATATACATATATATATTTCAGAAATATACCTATATATATTTTCCAAGAATAATAACATATACATATTGTATTCCAGAGAAATAATAACATATAATTATAATATCCAGAAATATTTTCAAGGTATATATATTTTTCAAAATAACCATAATAATAATTTACAAACAAAACATAATTATCTTAATTTTCCAAAATCAAGTATATTTTTTTTCAAAACAACTATTTATAATTACCATATATTTCCCCAGAATAATATATGTAAATTTCCAAAATAATAGATATATTTTTTTCCAGAAACAAATACCACAAATAGATATATAAATGTATAAATGTTTTTTTTAAGGAAACCCGGCAACCCAGCACCCATGGGAGACGCGACCCGGCCGCGACCCGCCCAGAAGAATCGGGTTGCTCACCTTGATGACGGCGGCGGCGCGACTGACGCGAAGAGAAGGAAGCCGCGAGGAAGGCGAGCTCGAGGCGACTCCAAGGGCGGTGGAAAGGCGGCGCGAGGGGTCACGGCGGCTGAGCAGTGTGGAGGAGAAGAGGATCCGCGGGTCTGCTCACGGGTCAACGGCGCGTCACGGCGGTTCCGGCGATGGAAGACGACGGGGGCGACGGGGTTGAGGTCGCAACGACACGACGAGCTCGATGGTGGCGGCGGTGTGACGAGAAGTGGCCTGGAACTCGTCGCCGTGCACAGTAACCCGAGGGTAACGGTACTGTTCATCCGTGTTTTCTCTTTTTTTTTCCCTTTTGTTTCTTTTCTATTTTTTTCTTTTTTTTTATTTCTAGTTGGTTCTTTTTTTTCTTTTTTTTCTTTTTTTTCATTTCTTCTTCTCTGTTTTTTTTCGATTTTTCTTCTTTTTTTTCGATTTTTCTTTTTCTTTTCTTCTTTTCTCTCTTCTTCTTTTTCTTCTCCTCTTCCTCTTTTCTTCTTCCTTTCTTCCTCTGCTTCCTGCCCGATTCCTACTTTTAAACTGTTTTTTTTACTATTTGACATGTGAAGCTTCAATAATGCAGCTTGTCTGCATTAGGAGCGAGTCCGGTCCGGACCAGAAAATAACTGATACCCCCTTAGTTATTTTCCGGTGTGATTTTTTCGAAGATTCCGGGTCCCAAAAAATACCAACTTAGGCCCAAAAAATCCACGGAAAAATCTCGAGCGCGGGAAAAACATCGATTACGTAAAACGACGTCCGATTTACCTTGAATTAATAACCCAAGATTAATTCATCGGTAAATCACGGTAAAAAACTTTTACAGTCTCGGTAAAAATCCAAATTTTTACCCGGGCTGTTACAGTCTACCCACCTTAAAAAGAATTTCTTCCCCGAAATTCCGTCTTATCCGTGGGTCCTACCACGATAAGCTTCTGGCACACTCTGCCAGGTGTCCAAACTCAGCGCGAGATACCGCTTATACCCTTAAGCGATTTCTCATCAGCTTATAAATACCAAACCTCATAACTGAGACACTCACTCTCAGCCATGGGCTCTCCACTCCGATCTCGGACTACCTCAGACTCCGAGAACAACAGCTATATCGGTGGCACTGCTTTCCCGACAATCTCTGATGAAGAACCTCCCAAGAAGCGGTTCAAGACAAACATCATCGGCCTGAAAGAGCACATGGTCGTCTCCAGCAGACGGCGAAAGAAGCGTGCCAACAAGAAAGCTGAGGATCGAAAGGGTAAAGCAACTGCTCAAAGCAGCACTCCGCAGCAGACCCTGACGCAGCTGAACATCTCACTGAAGAAGATCAGCTCGGCGGTGATGCAGATAGAACTGGCGTGCGCGGAGCTCTTCCCTCACATGAAAAACGTCCAAAAACTTGTAAAAGACTTAGAGAAGCAAGTAACTCAATAGAGTACTTCTTCTCCTGTTGTAAAACCGTTATAAAATAAATAAAATAAGCTTTCCTTTCAAATCAAAACTCTTATGTTACGAAATCTTATGTTTAACAGAAAATCAAAGCACCTCAAAGCAAGTCAAAAATCCACAATAAAATTATAAAATCAAACATAAAGAAATTAAACACAAAATTCGTTTAACAAAACCAATACATAAAGAAGTTATAACAAAAACATATTCCATGATCGGCACTCATATCGGACGTAAACATCTTCGATCCCGAGAAACGTAACACGCATAACTAACGATGACGTCCGTTTCCCTCGTGAAGAGACGTCCGTTAACTCGCAAGGCGATGATCACGAGAGCGTCCTGTGTCCCTCGAAAGAAACGTACCCACTTGTTCACAAATTCCGCATGAGCCAAAAACGTCTATCAAGACATCGTATACCTCCATGATGTCCGAACAGCTGTAAGCTTGTCGCACATGCGCTCTACTCGAGGTACGGTCCCATCAGTTTAGCCTCAACGGTCACGGATGCATGTGATAAAAGATGTAGAAAATAATGAAAACCATAAAAAGAAACGCCAAGGTAGCCAGGGCGTTAGAAAATCGCGAGATGGAAAAGGGCTGAAAAACTCTGACATTTGTAGCCCGAAAAACGTATAAAGTAACGAAGCAATAAATGAGGCAACGACAAAATTTTAAAAACAACACCTTGAAGTATGAAAACGATTTGGAGCTTTGTGAAGGGAATCTGCTTTTCCCATCACCGAAAAATCCTTTAGACCTTCCCGGGGATAGGTGAGGTCTAAACTTTGAAAAACAAAGCGGTAAACTTTTTTCTATAAAAGGCAAAACAACGGAAAGCAAAAACCACAAAGCATCTAAAAGCAAATAACGCTCAGGCAAACAAAACCACAACACTCAGAAAAAAAAAAAAAAAAACAAAATACCAACGCGTCCAAAACACGATGCCTGCTCCCTCATCCGTCTTCTTCGTCGAAGGTGCCAATCTAGGCAGAAGAAACCGGCTGGCCTACAGCATGATCAACGAGCGTCCAGAAGAACTACCGAACGAGCTCGGCAGAATACCTCGTTTGGTCTTCATCGACGAACTCTACTCGTCGAGGTTCTCTGTCACTCCCATGGAAGAGACGTTCTTCCTAGAGGACCAAGGTAATCTGAGGACCTCCTTCTACGGCTCAGCAAACTCCGTCATGTTTTTCATCTCTGAAAGACTTCAGGAGTTCAACCTAGAGTCCACTTGCCATATCCTGGAGCAAGGTACCTACTACTAGCTCTCGATGACAGCCCAGAGCATGCCCAGAATGAATCGACTACCTCCAACTTGGCCAAAGGCCCGACTACTGGTGTGGAACTGCAGAGGAGTTGCTAGGCGTTCCCAGGAGTTCTCCCGTACCCTGAGGGACCTAAAGAACCAATACAAGCCCAACATGGTTCTTCTCACGGAGACCCAGTGGCAGCCTGAAGACGATCATGGTCTCATCCCACTTCGGTTCCCTGCAGCAAACCGGTTCGAGCTTCCTGGCCAGAACAACACAGGAGGCATGTGGTTCTTGTGGAGCGACAGGATCACGGTCAACATCAACAATGACCCCAACAGCTTTAGGGTCAACGTCGTTCCAAGGCGATGAATGTATTTCTTTTTAAAATATCAAAGTAATATTTATGTTTGTAATGATAATATTATTATTGTTAATAATATTTATATTTCTGCTTATTTATGGCATCATTACCTCTTATGTGTATGTTCTACGACAGCTGGCGTCCCTTGACTGGATCCATAATGCACTAACTAAAATGATATAAAATAATAAACAAATGGAGCGAACAATGCAAACAAGAACAACAAACACACAAAGACTGCCCAACAAGACCTAACGCCCGCTCCGCTACCAAAATGAAACGCCCCGACCCGTATTTACCGTACACAGTAAACACGTGCCGGAACTGTGACGACCCAACCAAACAAAGCCCAGCATACAGTGTATACAACGGAAACTCGGGCACAACAACCCAAAATAAAGCAACAATAATATCATAACCGGCCCAATGGCCCAACAATAGTAAAACAATGCACAGCAGAAGACTTAATAACTCACAAAGACACTGTATGCGACACTGATGCAAACTATGGATCCGAGTCCTGTCCATGGGATAACGCCGCAGCCTGTCTGGAATGCACCAAACCTGTACCACAAATAATCCATCCTACGGGATGGAAGCCCGCAGGTGAGGGGTGAGTCCAAAGTGCTCACAACCATGGATAGACGATCAATATGCAACCCTAAAAATTACTCAAAGCTGAAATCAGACAAAGACCGCCAAAATATACTAAACCAAAAGACACGACCCAAAACTGGTCCAAGACCGAAAAGACTCAATAAAATTCCAATTTCAAATTTTATCTTTCCGGGCCCCGTCACGGATAAGCTAGGGGTCAGACCTGGTTATCAACATATTCCGGGTGCCAGACCAAATCAAGAGAACCCAGGGATCGACATCCCAAAAATACGAACCCAAGGATAGACATCCCAAATATAATCACGGGATAGACATCCCAAGCATAGACATGCTTATCACAAGTAACCCAGGTCAAGGCCACCACAAAATAGTCTTAAACCATCGAGTCGTACCACTACTTATCACGTGACGATTATATCATCATCATTCAATATCAAATCACAGGGATCAACATCCCTAACCAAAATACCGGGATAGAGATCCCATCCAAAACTGAGGATCGACACATTTTATTATTTAATCCAATATACTTTATACCAAAAGACATAGTGACAAATATCCAAAATACCAATGTACGGGGATAAACATCCCAAAACCAAATCATGACACTGGGATTAACTTCCCGAATCAAATCACAGCAAATGCAACACTCAACAGGACAACAATCATCAAACACAATAACCGAGTAATACAGGCACATATTGAAGGAAATCCATCCTCACCTTGGCCGATTACTCAACTCCGGAGACAATGACCGGTCCCAAGCCGGCTCCTCGGGAAACTGCCCGATATCAACCCTATACAACAAGACAACATGCTCACATAAATACACATAATCGGTATACTATGATGCCAATACTGCGAAATATAACCATCCTGGTTCATATCTCTTTTATTATTTCCCTTTACCGAAAATATTATACCGTACGTATATCCGAATATTACTTCGGTACCATACTTTAATTAAAACTCTTTTAGAAATATTTTCATAAATTAATTATACTTTTCCCAAAATATAATCACCATAATTTTTCGGAAAAGATAACATATGTATATATATTTTCCAAAATATTATTTTTTTAATAAAACTATTTACCATAATATAATTACCAAATGTTATTATTTATCAAGAATATGTATATTAATCATATTCTATATATGGTATTTCCCAAAAAATATATAATCATAAAAACTTACTCTGAAAATAAATACAATTTAATATATATACATTTCCATTTTCTAAAGACAAAATACTTTTCCAACAATTATAAATCAACATAATTATATATATATTTCAGAAATATACCTATATATGTTTTTCCAAGAATAATAACATATACATATTGTATTCGAGAGAAATAATAACATATAATTATAATTTTCAGAAATATTTTCAAGGTATATATATTTTTCAAAATAACCATAATAGTAATTTAAAAACAAAACATAATTATCTTAATTTTTTAAAATCAAGTATATGTTTTTTTAAAAACAACTATTTATAATTACCATATATTTCCCTAGAATAATATATATAAATTTTCAAAATAATAGATATATCTTTTTCCAGAAACAAATACCACAGATAGATATATAAATGTATAAATGTTTTACTTTTTTTTTTTTAAGGAAACCCGGCAACCCAGCACCCATGGGAGGCGCGACCCGGCCGCGACCCTCCCAGAAGAATCGGGTTGCTCACCTTGATGACGGCGGCGGCGCGACTGACGCGAAGAGAAGGAAGCCGCGAGGAAGGCGAGCTCGAGGCGACTCCAAGGGCGGTGGAAAGGCGGCGCGAGGCGTCACGGCGGCTGAGCAGAGCGGAGGAGAAGAGGATCCGCGGGTCTGCTCGCGGGTCAACGGCGCGTCACGGCGGTTCCGGCGATGGAAGACGACGGGGGCGACGGGGTTGAGGTCGCGACGACACGACGAGCTCGATGGTGGCGGCGGTGTGACGAGAAGTGGCCTGGAACTCGTTGCCGTGCACAGTAACTTGAGGATGACGGTACTGTTCATCCGGGTTTTCTCTTTTTTAAAAAAATTTTTCTTTTCTTTTCTGTTTTCTTTCTTTTTTCTGATTTCTAATTGGTTCTTTTTTTTCTTTTTTTTTCATTTCTTCTTCTCTGTTTTTTTTTTCGATTTTTCTTCTTTTTTTTCTTTTTTTTTTTTCTTCTTCTCTCTTCTTTTCTCTCTTTTTCTTTTTCTTCTCCTCTTCCTCTTTTCTTCTTCCTTTCTTCCTCTGCTTCCTGCCCGATTCCTGCTTTTAAACTTTTTTTTTTACTATTTGACATGTGAAGCTTCAATAATGCAGCTTGTCTGCATTACGGAGCGAGTCCGGTCCGGACCAGAAAAAATACCAACTTAGGCCCGAAAAATCCACGGAAAAATCTCGAGCGCGGGAAAAACATCGGTTACGAAAAACAATGCCCGATTTACCTTGAATTAATTACCCAAGATTAATTCATCGGTAAATCACAGTAAAAAGACTTTTACAGTCCCGGTAAAAATCCAAATTTTTACCTGGGCTGTTACATTCTCTGCCATCAGTTCACTCAACACCTGATATTTATTCTCCTACAAAAAATAAGAAAATATAATATTTAATTAATTACACCAACTAATATAGGGGAAAAAATAATGCTGAAAATGAAACAAAAAAATATAATTAATCTAAATTGAAAAAACAAATTTACTCCCCTGCATGCATGCAGCTGAAAAGATGGAGGTACAATTCTTATTATATTGTTTTCGAGAGGAAGTTTGAGACGCCCCGATCCGTATTTACCGTTATACACAGTAAACACGTAGGACCACATACTATTACAGTAACCACAGTGGTAAAGATCACAACCAACAGTATTGATACAATAAAAGTACATAATACATCAACAGTACTTGTCCCGGCACGGGAACATTATTACAACAAGCAACCGAATCAAGAAATAAAATGCAAGCAGCGGAAGTCTTAATACAACACATCAATAGACAACAGAGTAAACATGATGCATCGCATGATGGATCCGGGCCTGGCAGAGGGTGCGCCACAGCTTGCCTCGAACGTACCTGAGCTAAGCACAATCAAACTACGCGACCAGGTCACGCAGGCGAGGGGTGAGCCCGAAGTGCTCACTGGGTAAAATCCATAAGCAAATATACATATACAAGCAACCGTAAATAAACAAGTTACATCGACGGCAATTAACTAAGGCTCTCATGAACCTCAAATAACACACTCATTGATTCTAGACACGCTATACTAATTTTATTATCAGGGCCCCTATCACTAGCTAAATGGTGACCGTCGCCTGGTAGTCAAGCTAGCTAGCCCGTGGACCCCGCCCTGGTACCTCCACGTATAATTGGCACAGACAGGGAGCAGACCCCAAGCACACTCTCCCCCAGCGCCTAAAATAAAAATTGGTACAGACAGGGAGCAGACCCCAAGCACACTCTCCCCCAGCACCATAAAATAGGACTACCATCTGGTTGTTCCAACATTTAACTGTGACTTTCTAGATGTCTAAGTGTATCCAGTTTTATTATTTCTTTACCCTCATCTAGTTACCTAATTTCTATTATCCTCCATTATCTCATTATCCCCAGCAGGCTCACAGCCTCTCCACTCGTCTGGATAATACAAGCTTACTTCAACTAGTACCCTCGGTACTCTACTCACACAATTTTCACAGCCAACAACAACAGTAATAACCTACCAATACCAACATTTCTAATATTATCAATAACATCAACAGTAGCATCAATTCAACAACATCAACGGCAACATATTCCATTTAAATTCATCTCACGACAACCATTGACAGCCACAAAGAATTATTCAAGCATATAACACAGATAATAAACAAACAGCAACTTGGTACTATGGGCAGTATATAAATATTTACTTATCCTCACCTTAGCCGATTTCCTACTCCTGAAAGTCCTCGAAAGGTTCCGGCTCAGGCTCCTCAGGGTACTGCTCGTTATCAATTCCTATATCAAACAACAATTTATGCACATATAAGATGATATGCAAATGCTCGACTATTACTGTAAGCCGTAAAATAATTATTGTGCTAACTCGGTACTTCCCCGGGTATTTCCCATTATCATCATAATTCACCATTTATTTCAAGTGCCAAAAATAATACCATACTTATACCCGGTTATTATTCCGGTACGTATTTACTTTGATAATACCCTATCCATTTTTATTTTCCTTGAGTATGTACTTTCCAAAATAATTATTATTTACCATATATATATATATATATTCCCAAAATAATTATTTCTCATATGGTGTACCATATATTTTCCAAAATTTAATTACCATTAAAATTCCATTTTTTCTGAATTATTATTGTTTTTCTCTCTTTTTTCCAGAATTATTCTTTTCTTTCTTTTTTTTTAAATTCGGACTGGGCCCAAGGGTTAGGCCTGGCCAAGACGCAGAGCCCAGACCTAAGCATGAAGCCCATGCCAGGCCCAGACCCGCGCCAGCCCAAGTTCCAGCCTCACCCAAGCCCAAGCAACCCAGCCCAAGGCGCGACCCATACCACAACTCGGGTCAAACCCTCGCTACCGGGTCGACCCGCCCGACTAGACGAGTTTCCTCAATCCGCAACTCATCTAGTTGCAGCAAGGCGGCGGCACGGTGGCAGACGGAAGCGAGACGCACACGGGCAGCGGCAGCAGCGATCGGGTGGAGACACGACGAGGGGCGGTTGTCGCCGTGGCTTGCTGCGGCTGACGAAGACAGAGAAGGGTGCAGCGGCGATGGCTATGAGGAGATGGGGCGACGGGTCCTTCGCTGTTGGCGGCGGTTTCGGGCGGTGAAGACTCGTGGTCCGGCGGCGCGACTTGCTGCAGCATTCGGTGGTGGCGTTCTGCAGAAGGTGTGCGACGGGGAAGGAAGGAGGCGTGGCTGCGTGCGGCGGGGTTTGGTGGCCGACAGTGGGGAGTGAAGTGATGGCGGCCGGTGTGACGTCGTTTTGGGCTGTGACGGTAGTTTCTTTTTTTTCTATTTATTTTTTTTCTTTCCTGGTATTGGTTTGCACTGATGGGTTGTGTGGTGAGTTGAAGTTTGTGTTTTTGCAGGGTAAGGATGAGGAAGGTAGATGGCAGTGAGTTTTTTTTTTTTGCAGAGTTGTAGAGGAAGGTGATGCTGGTGATGGGTTTGCAGGTAGAATAAAATGATAGAGGCAAAAGAGCAGAAGAAAATCATGCAACGTACTGGTAAGTCACTGGTGAGACAAGCAATGCATGTGAGGCGTGTCCCTTCCGGACCAGAAAATAACTGTAATACCCCCTTGACTTTATTTCTGGCCCGTTATCTCGAGGATAAACCTGACTTTTCTCGAGATTCCTGGACCTGAAAAATACCAACTCTGGTCCGTAAAATCTGCAGAAAAATCCCGAGCGTGGGGTAAGGGTCGGTTTCGGAATCCGATGCTTAATTTACTCTGAAATAATTACCCAAGATTATTTTATATGGTAAATTACTGTACAAAGCATTTTTATAGTCTCGGTAAAAATATAAATTTTTACCCGGGCTGTTACAATCTACCTCCCTTAAATGAATTTCGTCCCCGAAATTCACTCCAAGCCGGTGAAGAGATGCGGATACTGGGATCGCATGTGCTCCTCAACTTCCCATGTTGACTCTTTAGCAGAATGCTTACTCCACTTGACCTTAACCATAGGAATGGTACGGTTCCGCAACTACCGTATTTCCCGAGAAAGAATCTGTTTCGGCACTTCTGTGTAGGTAAGATCTTCTGCCACTTCAACGTCCACTGGGGCCACAATATGAATAGGGTCTGATCGGTATCTCCTCAGCATGGAGACATGAAACACGTCATGTATGCGCGATAGCTCATCAGGCAAAAACAACCTGTAAGCTAGTCGTCCAATTCTCTCCACAATCTCATATGGCCCGATATACCTTAGACTCAGCTTTCCTCTCTTGCCGAACCTGATCACTCCTTTCCAGGGTGCAACTCTGAGAAAGACTTTCTCACCAACGTTATACTCCATCTCACGTTGGTGTTTGTCGGCATAGCTCTTTTGCCGATCCTGAGCAGCTCTCATGCACTGTCTCACCGTCTGAATCTTGTCCATTGTCTGTTGGACTAACTCCGGTCCAACGATCAGTCTCATACCTTCTTCGTCCCAACATACCAGACTTCTACACTTCCTTCCATAGAGTGCCTCAAAAGGTGGCATACCAATGTTGGAATGGTAGCCGTTGTTATATGCAAACTCTGCTAAGGGTAGATACTTATCCCAACTCCCACTGAAGTTAAGTGCACAAGCTCTAAGCATGTCCTCGAGTGTCTGTATGGTCCTCTCAGACTGTCCATCCGTCTGAGGATGAAAAGCAGTGCTGAAGCTCAACTTGGTTCCCAAAGCAGCTTGTAAACTCTTCCAGAATCGTGCTGTGAATCTGGGATCTCTGTCTGAGACTATGGACTTTGGAACCCCATGTAGCCTCACAATCTCAGCAACATGCTTACCCGCCAATGTGTCCATGGTATCAGTCTGGCGGATAGGAAGAAAATGAGCCGATTTTGTTAATCGGTCAACGATGACCCAAATAGCATCATGCTGCCTCCGAGTCATCGGTAAACCATCATAAAATCCATAGTGATTATCTCCCACTTCCACTCCGGTATTTTCAATGATCTCATCTTGCCTGCTGGAGCCTGATGTTCGGCTTTCACCTGTTGGCAAGTAATGTATCTTGCGACATACTCTGCTACGTCCTTCTTCATCCGAGCCACCAGAAATGACTCTTCAAGTTCTGATACATCTTGGTGCTTCCAGGATGCATTGCATACGGTGTCATATGACCTTCTTCCCGGATCTGACTACGCAGATTACTGACATTGGGTACACATACCTGTTTCCTAATCATCAGTGCTCCATCATCAGCTATACGGAACTTGTCCTCTTTTCCACTCCTTACTCCTTCCTTTAGCTTGACCAAGTCGGGATCTCCATCTTATAACTCCACTATTCATCCTCTTAGGTTGGACTTGACACTTATGTGTGCTAGTAAGGCTCCTGTTTCATCCACTGTCAAGTCAACTCCCAACTTCCTGAACTCGATAAGTGAAAACATCGAGTAACTAGTGGAGGAATCATCTGATTGTCACCGGCTCAAAGCATCAGCTACCACATTAGCCTTCCCAGGGTGATACTCGATAGTACAATCATAATCATTAAGTAACTCAACCCAACATCTTTGTCACAGGTTAAGCTCCTTCTGAGTCATGATGTACTTGAGGCTTTTGTGGTCGGTGAAGATTCAGCACTTCTCTCCAAACAAGTAGTGTCTCCAAATCTTCAGAGCCAAGATCACAGCTGCCATCTCAAGATCATGACTCGGGTAGTTCTTCTCATGAGTCCTTAACTGTTTAGTGGCATAGGCAATCACTCGTCCTTCTTGCATCAGCACGGCTCCCAAACCAAGACCTGATGCGTCACAAAACAGCACGTACTCCACTCCTGGCTTGGGTACTGTTAGCATTGGTGTCGTGGTCAGCTTCTTCTTAAGCTCCTCAAAACTCTATTGGCACTCCGGGCTCCAAACAAAAGCTTGTTCTTTCCTCAATAGCTTAGTCATGGGACTGGCTAATAAGAAAAAACCTTCTATGAACCTCCGATAATATTTGCAAGGCCAAGAAAACTCCTGACTTCGGACACATTCTTAGGAGGCTCCGATTCCAACACAGCCTTAACTTTGGCAGGATCAACTTTTATTCCATCCCCGTCTACTACATGTCCGAGGAAAGAAACTTCTCCAAGCCAAAATTCACACTTACTGAATTTGGCATACAGCTGCTTCTCCCGTACCCTTTGAAGCACTATCCTCAAATGCTCTTCGTGCTCTTCCTTGCTCTTGGAGTAGATAAGGAAATCGTCAGTAAAGACCACAACGAACTTATCCAGGAACTCATTCAGCACCAAGTGCATCAAGCACATGAATACAGCCGGTGCATTGGTCAAACCGAAAGGTACCACAGTGAATTCGAAGTGGCTGTACCGTGTGCGAAAAGTTGTCTTCGGTATGTCGTTCTCCGAAATCTTGATCTGATGATAGCCCGATCAGAGATCAATCTTTGAAAACACCGTTGCTCCTTGAAGCTGATCAAAAAGATCATCAATCCTGGTAACGGGTACTTGTTCTTGATTGTCACCTTGTTGATCTGGCGATAGTCTACACATATACACAGACTACCATCCTTCTTCTTCACGAACAAAACTGGTGCACCCTATAGTGAGGTACTAGGTCTGATGAAACCTTTCTCCAGTAGTTCGTCTAGCTGCTTCTTTAGTTCCTGAAGCTCTGTTGGTGCCATCCTGTATGGTGCCATCAATGGTGTTCTCAACCTCTCTGTCAGGTGGCAAATCTGGTAGATCATCTGGGAAAACTTCAACAAACTTCCTCACAACTAATACATCCTCCGGGGTAGGGTCTTGTGCCTCTCTGCCTGGAATGTGGGTCAGCAAAGCTTCTTGACCATGCTGCTTCATTCAGTAGCCCTGGGTAGCAGAGATCCTACATATGGTTGTAGTTCTCCCCACTCCGGACAAAACAATCGACCGATCTTCGGCGAATGTCAACCTCACTTGCTTAGCTCGGCAATCCACCAAAGCTTGATACTTCGACAACCAATCCATGCCTAGGATTATATCAAATCCTCCCATGTTCATGACAATGAGTCGAGCAGGAAAGGTTTCGTTCTCGAATACTAGCGGCACATCCTTACAAACTCTATCTAACCTCACTATGATGCCTGCGGGTAATCTAACCCTCATCGGTTTTTCTAAGGATACATATTCACAGTTATGTTGCATGGCATATGTTTGAGCTATAAAGGAATGTGTAGCTCCAGGATCAATTAATGTGAATGCAACACTACCATGTACCGTAAAGATACCTGCTATAACTTGAGCAGCATCAGGGTCTTCTTCTGCAGTGATGACGAAAGCTCTAAGAACCGTTGTGCTTTGGTTAGCTCCAGATTGGGTCCTTGCGGAAGGATTCCCACTACCACGACCTTGTCCTTGAGCTCTAGATCCACCTGGCACGCTAGCCACAGAGGCCTGAACTGTTGGTGCCGGTGCAGAGTTACTTACTCTCCCAAGCTTTGGGCATGCGTATCGGTAATGTCCCAAATCATTGCACTCGAAGCATTTAACTGATGATATGGGACGTCGGAAGCGGTTGTCTCCAAAACTAGTCACTCCAGGTCCACTACATCCTCCAGTTGAAGCTTCGCGGTTGTTAGTCCAACCCCGTCCATAGGTCGTCGACTGGTACTGTCCTCGTCCAGCTGCGAGTTCACTAGCGGCAGGTACATATGGCTTCTTGTTCTGACCAGGAGCCTGCGGTGCACTTATCTTCCGGCGATACTCCTGTTGATCACGCCATGTGACTTCAGCCTTCTTAGCATCCCTTACCATGTCCTGATAACCAACATAATCCTTGCATCCCATGATAGCTCGAATGTCAGGGTGTAGACCTCTCTAGAAATGTTGGCATCTGGCTTTGGTAGTTGCTACCAGATCTCCAACATACAGGGATAGACGGTCAAACTTCTTCTCGTACTCTGTCACGGTCAAACCATCCTGGCGCAATTCCAGGAATTCGCACTGCTTGCGTTCCTGAAATTCTTCAGTAATGAACTTGTCCTTGAACAAGGCCGTGAACTCAGCCCATGGCATCACCACTGGTTTCGGCAGGTCTCTTGTGGTAGATTCCCACCATGTTGCTGCTTTCTCACGGAAAAGAGAAGCGGCATAGTTCGCCCACTGGTCGGTTGTGCACTTGATCTTAAGCATGACCCTGGCGATCTGACGTAGCCACTCGTCCACCTTACGAGGGTCAGTCGCTCCTGAGAAGGGCTCAACTCCAAGCTCAAATAGCTTGGTAAAAACAGGGTCCTCAACTGGTCCCCCAACTGTCTGTCGGTGAAGGATCTGGGTCATCATATGCATCATCTGCAGGGACATCTGGTATGGCATACCCGGTACCCCATCGTAGACATGTGGCTCTTCCACGTAGGCATGCGGTTGACCGATTGACACTTGGTCCTCTTCCAGGCCCAGACCCGCGCCAGCCCAAGTTCCAGCCTCACCCAAGCCCAAGCAACCCAGCCCAAGGCGCGACCCATACCACAACTCGGGTCAAACCCTTGCTACCGGGTCGACCCGCCCGACTAGACGGGTTTCTTCAATCCGCAACTCACCTAGTTGCAGCGAGGCGGAGGCACGGTGGCTGACGAAAGCGAGATGCACACGGGCAGCGGCAGCAGCGATTGGGAGGAGAGGCGACGAGGGGCGGTTGTCGCTGTGGTTTGCTACGGCTGACGACGACAAGGGAGGGTGCAGCGGCGACGGCTATGAGGAGATGGGGCGACGGGTCCTTCGCTGCTGGCGGCGGTTTCAGGTGGTGAAGACTCATGGTCCGATGGCGCGACTTGCTGCAGCGTTCGGCGGTGGCGATCTGCAGAAGGCGTGCAACGGGGAAGGAAGGAGGCGTGGCTGCGTGCGGCGGGGTTTGGTGGCCGGCAGTGAGGAGTGAAGTGATGGTGGCCGGTGTGACGTTGTTTAGGGCTGTGAGGGTAGTTTCTTTTTTTTCTATTTATTTTTTTTCTTTCCTGGTATTGGTTTGCACTGATGGGTTGTGTGGTGAGTTGAAGTTTGTGTTTTTGCAGGGTAAGGATGAGGAAGGTAGATGGCAGTGAGTTTTTTTTTTTTTTTGGCAGAGTTGTAGAGGAAGGTGATGCTGGTGATGTGTTTGCAGGCAGAATAAAATGATAGAGGCGAAAGAGCAGAAGAAAATCATGCAACGTACTGGTAAGTCACGGGTGAGACAAGCAATACAGGGGAGAGGCGGCTCACAGGCTGCATAATTGAGCTGCCTCAATTTTGTAGCACTGTGCTGCATGTGAGGCGTGTCCCGTCCGGACCAGAAAATAACTATAATACCCCCTTGACTTTATTTCTGGCCCATTATCTCGAGGATAAACCTGAATTTTCTTGAGACTCCTGTGCCTGAAAAATACCAACTCTGGTCCGTAAAATCCGCAGAAAAATCCCGAGCGTGGGGTAAGGGTCGGTTTCGAAATCCGATGCTTAATTTACTCTGAAATAATTACCCAAGATTATTTTATATAGTAAATTACTGTACAAAGCATTTTTACAGTCCCGATAAAAATATAAATTTTTACCCGGACTGTTACAAAGTTTAACAGTGTTTTATAATTACAATTGATTTATACCGTCCTCTTTAAACAAAAATAAATTTTATTCATTAATAACTTATGTTTAATAGAATAAAAAATGATAAAAAAATTTTCTATCAATGAATAATATTATTTATTTTAAATAGAATAAATATTATAAAAAAATTTATCTACGCAATATTATTTATTTTTTAGAAGATAAATACAAACATAATTGGTATACGTTAAGAAAAAAAGTAAGAAGTTTATATCTTTAACAATGTTACTTATTTTTTAAAAAACATAATTCATATTCCGTTTATAATTTTTTTTTGAGAAAATTTAGTTTGTACTCTTAATTAGATAAGATAAAAGTTTTCTTTTATTCAAACCTACTTTGTAGGAAGTTTAAAAATTACTCAATAAATATGACTTCTATCACGTTAAATGCGGAGTTGTGGGGCTTGTTCATTGGTTTGAAGTTGGCTTTTGATTTGGGTTATCGCCAAGTGCTTGTTGAAATGGACTCGCTTGAGGCCATTCGGAACCGCAGATGCCCATACCGCGTGCTCGTCGTAGCACGGCATTGATGAGGTCTATGTAGGAGATGCTTCGGCTTCCCTAGGAGGTGCAGCTCTCCCATGTCTTTCGGGATGCCAATTGCAGTGCTGATTGGCTTGCCAAGAACGGGCTGTCATTGCCTTATGGTGTGACTTATTTTGAACAGGTGCCAGTTGGTTGTTTAGGTGCTCTCCTGCGGGACATAACTAGTGCTTCAACAAGTTCTGTGTAATGCCTTATTTCATCTCAATTCAAAAAAAATATATATATATTCCTCACGAACTGTCACGTGTCTTTTCTATATCCAGTCCGAACTTTGCCTCTCTTGTACATAATAAATAGTAAATACCTCTCTTTCAGATAAAAAAAACTAAAAGAGATTATAATTATTAGTCTAAACATGGGCTTAATATGATTATTAATGCCAATTCGTGATTAACCATGTTTAGTATGTTGTAATGCATTGATTTTGATGATTAACAAACTAGGTTGGATATGTATTGTATATCTTTGTGTTGATCAAACATGCAGCTTGGTTTCGTACAAAAACCAGACAGCTTGGTTCTAGGAGAAACCACACGCAACTGTCAACATCGTACTTTCTGCTGCAAGTGGTTGGTGGTCCCGGTGTTCCTCACAACATTAAAAACCAACCCCTAACCACCCCAACGGCTACAGGAAGTGGTCCAAGACAGAGAAGAAGATCTGAATCACTTATCTCTCACCTCTTAGCTCAATAATCAATTGTGGTCCTTACTTGTGGTCCCAACATGCTAGAATGAAAAGTTTTTGAGTTATTGAGCTGCAAAGAGTGTAGACTTCTAGAAATGAAGCCACCACCAACTAGTGGAGTACTTGAGTCAACTCTGAAAGTAATTAAGAGCAACATAGCTGTTGGAGAAAAAGCCTTTACCTACTCCCACTCACTCAAACTCTATATAAAGAGAGCCAAAGCCTCTTGGAAGATTATCCTAGCTAATTCAAAAGAGTTTTGAGTTTGCAACTGAGCTTATACTTGTGATACTTGCTGTGTTCTTGCTGTTCTTGTTGGACATACACTTGTTCTTACTCTAGTCCTTCAACTTCATACAAAGAAGAGTGTTGTTAGGCAAGACTTAGTATAGTTTTGTTGGGTACTCAAATCAGGGCTTAGATTTGAGGAAAGGTTAAAGTTTAACCTTGGAAAAACTTATAAAGGTTAAAGCTTAGCCTGTTAAAGCTTGTTTCTTGTAAAGGTTAGAGCTTAGTCTGCAAAAGCTTGGTTTTCTGTAAAGGTTGAGGCTGATCCTGCAAAAGGCTAAGATAGTGAGAGTTTGAAATCCTAAACGAGAGTCCTTTAGGTAGTGGAGGTACCACTCTAAAATCACTGTGTCATCTTCTCTTACTCTTGTTCTTTCAATCTTTAGATTGTGTGTACGGACAGATCTGCGAGAGTGTGGTTTGTGCAGAAACCATTTGGTTTGTCAGAAACCAAAGCAGTAACCAAACGCGATTAAGGGGTAGCCTGATTCACCCCCTTCTCAGGCTTATTTGGGCTAACAATAATTTCTGTTGTTGGATTCGATGAGAAATAAAATAAACTAATTTTGTTATACTATTAGGATATAATAATTGTTGCCAATACAATTACAAGATCTTAAACAAAAAGAGAAAATTGAATTAAAAAAGTTTATAATATTATAATTGTGGTGAGATCACACAAATGAATATTACAAATTTATGCTACTTACGATTAATCAGGTCCTCTTGCTCTTCTAAAATGATAAATTTGGTCCCTCAGTCCGGTTTAATTCGTAATTAGCTAACGTGACACATATGTGGGCCCCACTTGGCAAAAAAAGTGAGCATAAAAAAATGAATTCTATATTATTTTTCCTAACCGAAATGTAGGATCCACATCTGCCATGTCAACTAATCGCGGATTAAAACAGGCTTAGGGACCAAATTTATCATTTAAGAAGAGTAGGGGACGTAATTAATCGCAATTAGCATGAAAGGACCATTCATATCAATTCAATATAATAGGGAGACCAATCATATATTTAACCCGATGCAAAAGCCTCCAGTGGTACCGAAGAACGTAATTGCCGCAACCATGTTATTCCATCATCAGCAGTAATGGTAGGGAGCACCAAACCAGCAGCAAGCCACGCAGGAGGAATGAGAGAACAATTGCGAAATAAATGAAGACTTGTTTCAAGTTGAGACTTACAGAGTTCACAAAGTTGAGGGACTTGTATGTGTCGCCTAGTTAATTTCAGGGTGTAAACGAGCAGAGTCGAGTCAAATAATGGTAAGCTCGAGTCGAGCTCATTAGAAAAAAGTAAAGCTAGAGCTCGATCGAGCTTCAATTCTCAGGCTCGAGCACGACCTCGTATCATAACAAAGAAGCTCGAGCTCGGCTCGATTAGGCTAGGTATAGTGGGAGGTTGAGACATTGGCTATGAAGCGTGACCCGGCAACCGTAAGAGAAGAGGAGAGAAAATATGTGGCTGTTAGAGGAGAAAAAACACCGAGTTGTAGTGGGAGCGGGGATGGGAGGAGAGATTTGACAATAACTATAAGAGGAATGAGAATGGACACAAGTTCGTGCCATCGAGATTGGTGAGGATGAGAGGATGGTAGGATTTGTTCGGGGAGACAAGGAGGCTGATGGTGGTTGATTTGTTGGCGGTGAAAAATGTTGAGGATGAGTACAATTGTAGTGACAAACTAGGTTTAGGACATTTACTTTTGGGTAGATTTGGAAGAATGCTCAGTTCGAGCTGTGTACCAGTCTATATCTCCCACTGTTGAGCTGCCTCAGTCAAGGGTGTTGTGGCAGGTCATTTGGAAGTGGCCGGGTCTGCCCCGGGCTCGAACTTTTTTGTGGCAACTCGGGCATAACGCTTTGCTTACTAATGGTGAGCGATTCCGGCGTCATATTAGCTCTGATGGGACATGCCCCTGTTGTCAGGAGGGATGGGAGACAGTAGAGCATGCTCTTAAAGATTGTTCTTATACTCGAAAAGTTTGGAGTGAGTTATTACCCTTTGCCATTGATCCATCATTGGTTGCTAAGCTGTGGCTGGATTGGGTTACTGCTGGGCTCCGGGGTGACTTTGCATTTCATGGTGCTTTATCTGCTGGTATTCTTTTCGGCAATCCTCTGTGGCTCTTATGGAAGTGGCGTAATGAGTTTGTGTTTGCTCATTCATCGCGTAGACCTAATGCGATGACTTCATATATAATCCAGTATGAATGTATGTTTGTCTTGCATTCTCTCCCGCGTGCATCGATTGGAATGATGAGCTCGGAGGAACGTGAGCCTTTAATGTGGTCACCGCCACCGATTGGTGTCTTGAAGGTGAATGTTGATGCTGCGGTTAACTTGTCGGAAGGAACTACAGCGACGGGAGGTGTGGCTAGAGGCTGTGAGGGCTTGTGGTTACATGGGTTTATGAATAAATTGGATCCTTGTGGGGTGTTCGTTGCTGAGCTCATGACGGTGTATGATGGCCTTACTCTTGCTTCTAGGCTGGGGGCTTTGAAAGTGTTTGTGGAGTCGGATCATCGTGATCTGGTGGCGGTGTTGAATGGATCACTCTCTAGTCATCTTGCGTCTCTTCCTTTACTGGAGGATGTCCGTCGGCTTGCTGGATTGTTTGAGGTGTGCCAGTTTGGTTTTGTTTGTCGTGAGGGTAATCCCGTTGCAGATACTCTTGCGAAAACTGCCCTTAATGGTGATTTGGGTTGTACCTTTCTTCCTGCTTCGTTGCCTGCTTGTAATCGTATTTTGCAGGACGATTTGTGCTCTGCACTTCGGGATGTTGATTAGTTGATGTAATACAATGCTCGCTTTTCTACCAAAAAACAAAAGTAATAAAAAAATTCATTATAAACAAATTGCTAGAATTGGGCTTAAGACTAAAATAGGCCCAAATTACAAAGAATAGGCTTAGGTTGTATGCCAGCGAGCAAAATTATAAAACTTAAAACTCGTTTAAGCTCTCAAGCTTAGCGAGTAAAATAGTGCTCAACTCGAGCTTGACTCGTTTGACCCAAAAACTCGACTCGAACTAGTTAAAGTCGAGTCGATTTCGAGTATTCACCAAATCGCTATCGAGTATTTCAACTCGTTTACACCCTAGGTCAATTGGACTTTAGTTGGTCGGATACCTTTCATCACTCTCAAAAAAATGTCGAACTTTCGACAGTCATTTCAAACCCCATAAAAACTTCCACTATACTGTATCCACCTCATCTGAAAGAGACCTGCTCATAAGGAAATTATAGCCACTGTGAACAAAATAAGTACCAATTGGAACATTTGGCCATGTAAAGGCACTCGGTGTAGAACTAAGGGAATGGAAGAATAGCCATGACATCATCTGCAAGTATGGTGAACCAGAGAGTAATTCCACGCAGATACTTCATGCTCATCATGAAAACTCAAGGCGTGAAATCCATTTATCAAAATATGCCCAAACTGCATTTCCATCTCCAATAATCCAGCTCCTTCGTTCCTTTAATAAGCATCTTCCCCACGATAAATTTCTTCAAACATAGCTAGGTCGATGGCCAGCTTGGCATGCATAAAATCACCATTAGGATAGTATCTTTTTTTTTTTTGTCAGAAGGAAAATTTCATTGATAATTAAACTGGAGTATAATCATACACCATAATATAAAGAATTAACATGAACCTGATGAGATTGAGCACATAAGTCAAATTAATAGGATATAATCTACCCGAATGGGAATATCTATCACGGCTCCATATTGAAAGAAACCTCTAATTAGATTCGAGAAAAAAGGGTGGGTGACCTATGTAACTGGCTAATGCTAGTTGGATCTCCCGAGCTATTACACTCACGCTGATGCTTTGCCATATCTGCATGCTGAACCTGTGTGGAGCCGATGAAGAAGATATCCCGATACAACTTCCTCGCCCTCACCCTCGCTCCCGTCATTGCTTAGTCCTATGGCCATGAACAAAGGTAACTTCAAACGCCTGTCTTGCTCATCTATGCCGGCATCACCGTCATTGGGAGCAAGATTACGATATGCCAAAACAGGCTCAGCCTTTGGCAACATCCAAACCGGATCGACTCCACCACCGTCACCGTCACCGTCTTCACTGCTGCTGCTGTCTCCAGCAATCACTCCTCTACCGATGCAACTGCTTCTTTGTAACTCCATCTAATAGCAACAACAAAAGTCTCAAACGAAACTTGATAAACTTAATCAACTTGGGTCAAAAGACCCTAAACCGGATTCAATCCGAAACTGAGAAAATTGGAGCGAACCCACTAACTTGAAGTGGAAGATGTAGTATCTACAATAGACTTGGCATTACAGCAAACACTTGGTGTGCTTTTTGCCAAATCTTCAACTCTCACAATTGATGTAGAGGGTTTACATCTTGGACTAGAGAATGAGTGTATGTGGGTAATAGGGACATAAAGAAGAGGCAGATGGTGGAGGAAGAAGACTCATATCTCTTTGATTAAGTCATCACCATAGCCAAGCTTAAACGGTTTTGCACAATCTAAACAATTTAAAATTGAAAAATTCTAGAGAGAGGGGAGAGGATTTTCTCACTCTAAACTAGCCGTTATAATCATTGTCCACTGGGATAGTATCTTGCTTTCCCAAAATACTCTTATTATAGGTTGTGCCTTCGCATTCATTTCACATTGTTAGCAAAAAAAAAAAAACGAAAACCATATTGTAGAAGTTTCCCTCTTGTCCACCACAAACTAAGAAGACAGACATTGGAAAAAGAAGTGAACGATGTGACTCTGATATATCATCTCACTTTTGGCATGCCAAGTAGTTATCTTCAAAAAACTAGCGACTTGGAGGATATCTACAATAGCTAGTGTACAAAACAAGCTCCCTCACCACGATCTCTTTTAAAAAAAGAATGCGCCTTTCACGCGTCTTCCACCTTTGGCTTCCCGATCCACGCGCCCCAGTCCACCGCGCGCGTGCAACCATCTTCGGCAGCTCCCCCAGGTCCAATGGTCACGGGCGTCCCCTGAGGCAGAGGAGACGGTCATTGACCGCGCCACCCGCAAAGTCCGGATCCGACCAGAGGAGACCAGCCCAGTCCAGCGGAGGAGGTCACGCGCACGCGACAGGCCAGCCCCCTCCAGCGACCGGATCCACTCACCGTCGCCGCCCCCGGCTAGACAGGCCGGCCATCACCCCCAGATGTTGTTCCCCACTCCGACAACAGCCGCCAACACCGATGATCCAACCCTCAACACCGGCGGTCCGACCTCCATCATTGCACTCCCACCGTCCGCGCCTCTAGTGACACCTACTGTCTTCCTCGGTGCAACTCTGGCTCACATGGACTCCAACCCCCACCGTTCACCCGGGCTTGATGAAGCGCCGACTCCTCCAAGTGCGGGGCCATTGCCAAGAGGACCAACCCACCGGTAGCCCCACCCGACCCGGTGCAATCGGTGATCCAACCCGCCCGGGTTCCACCGGGTTGACCTCTCTTCCAATTTCGATGGGTTCTCCACCGGGCACACACTCAGCATCGGTCGACACCTCCGTGCACCCACAGCCCCCTTATGGATCCTCCACACTGGATGTGACGATGAACGAAGCTACCCCGAGCTATCGGGATTCTTTATTTGCTGGGTCTAACCCGCTGTACCAATCCGACCCGTGGGAACTTGAGGGTGAAGCTGAGTACGAAGAAGGAGACTTGATGATGACCGACATCGATGGAGTTGCTAATTTGGTTTTGTTCGATCCCTTTAAAGCCCGGCTGAACAAACAATGGGAAAATACGGTGGTAATCAAGTTGTATGGGCGCTATATCGGATTTAAAGCTCTGCATGCACAATTACAGCTCATTTGGAAGCCAACCGGACCTTTCTAGATCATCGATCTTGAAAATAATTTCTATTTGGTGCGTTTCTAGGCATCGGAGGATTATATCCATGCCTTGACTGACGAGCCATGGAGCATCTATGGCAGGGTCCTCAGCATGCAACCTTGGTCGCCGACCTTCCGAGCATCTACCGGGACAATTGACTCCATAGTGGCGTGGATCCAATTTCCTGACTTTCTAACCAATCGATACCATTCCAGGATACTCCGTCAACTGGGCAACATGGTGGGCAGAACAGTTAAGCTTGACGGTAACACTTCTAACCCTAGTCGAGCCAAATTTGCTAGAGTTGCTGTATGCCTTGATTTAACTAAACCCCTGAAGGGGGAAGT
The DNA here is from genome assembly GCA_028386065.3 of Turnera subulata. NCBI lineage: Eukaryota > Viridiplantae > Streptophyta > Magnoliopsida > Malpighiales > Passifloraceae > Turnera > Turnera subulata. The sequence continues at coordinate 133,035 of JAKUCV010000920.1, read as the reverse complement.
ATATCTGGATGGCGAGCCTTTAAAGGTCGGTTATGAGGGCTTGCCCGATATCTGTTATATATGTGGGAAACCAGGTCATAGCATTGTAGTTTGTCCGGAAGCTTCCCATAGCCGGAACACCTCTACCGGCACGTTTGGAGCAACTCCTATGGAGTTTGAAGAAACGGCAGCCAAAATACATAATGGGAGGGGAGCCTGGATGAATGTACCGAAGCGTTCTCGACGCCCATCCCAGAGGCAACCGGTCAACCCAGAAATGGCCCCGCCACATTCTAACACCAGCCGCCTACAAAACCGGTTCCATATCCTCAGTCGATCTCCCTAGGAGGATCCCGGGCTGACCCGTCGACCTGACCCTGTTGCACCTTCCCGCACCTTAGAGACGATGCCCGAGGCCTTGCCACTTGACACAACCACCGTCACCCCACCCTCACAACCTACAGATGCCATTGAGGTCCAAAGTCCATCCGGTCCACCCCCCCGCACTACCCACTCTCCAAGACTTCATCCGGGAGGGGCCAGTTAGGAAGTCATCTGGCAAACAGACGGCGAAACCCCAAAAGCAATCCACCAAGAAAACCCAGCCCCTAAAAATTCCAAAACTTGCAATTAGGGATAACCCTCGACGACAGTCTCTCAAAGACGTTTCTATTGTCTCAACCAGTCCCCATACCTTTGATACCCCAGGTTCCGGACCCTCTCGCCCCCCTCCCCTACCACTTATCCTATCATCTCCTCCAACTTCAACCCATCTACCAAAGCTCGTCCCCATCGATCCCAGAATCACACGGCAGTGGTGCTCTCAGAAGACTGCCATCGAATGATCATCTCGCCCGATGTCCTCCGGTCTGGGTCGGGAATGGAGCGACAAGTGGATATCCCTCCATGAGTCAAGAGTCTCATACCAGTTCTGTTTAGTATTTATCTTGTTTTTTTTCTGGTTCCCTAGTTCTCGTCTCTTTGAGCTCTTATCATTTGCTATGTTTTCCATGTCTATGTATTAGTCCTATGCTTGTACTAGTTAGGAGTCGATTTGAGCTACCGATTCCTAAACATATCATCAGCTCAAGTATATTTTTTAATATACCTCCCGGTTTCGACAAAAAAAACTAGCGACTTGCTTGTTGGTGTAGTTCAGATTTAGAAAAGAGAAACCTACCACCAAGAATATATAAACAATTAGTATTTATTTTTCCTAGTTCCACAATTTCTCTCCGAAAAAAAATACAAATAGAGAACAATATTTTCGCTCCAGGCATCCATTACATTGGCTTAAGGATGTGTTACTGCAGTTTTGGTTGTGTAATCTACTGTGCTTCAGTGGATGGACAATATGCCCCAGAACAGGAACCAAAAGTACTTGTTGTTCTTGCACTACGAATACGATGCCGTTGAAAATCTTTTATTAGGTATACTTACACATCCAAAACTTTTCAAGAAGTCCCATGAAATAAGAAATCTGATGGCTATACATCTGCACCACCAAAACTGGCGTCAAATGTATCATTTAAGTGTTGGCCCTTTTTAGTTTTTGCTTTTGCTGAGATTTATTGTTAAGGCATACACGAAAGCCAGCACAGTTAAAATGACATTGAACTCTGTTACTTGTCAAACATTTTGTCTTTGATTTGTGCTATTAGCCACTGAAAGTTCAACTTTGGAGTCTTAGTGGAATAAGCAATTGGAACCGATGGAACAGCAAATTGTAAGCTAGAAAAGAATAAGTACATACAAGCCTCAACTCTTGATATTAGAAGACAAAAAGGAGCAATGATGACTATTTGTTTTCTGCAGAAAGAGTTTAGAAGAATTAAGCAATATAATGTACAGAATAGGCTTAAGCAGGAGTGGAAAGAAGAAAAAACTCCAAAAATGGAAAGGCCGGCTTCTTGGTTAAAATATGCCTAACTTAATTCCAGTCAAGCAAGCATTTTTCAGAGGTACACTTTCAGATTCTTAGTACTGTACCAAGTTAGTGTTTTGTCAACTTCAAAAGATCCTGACTTAACCAGTTTATAACTTACTTGCACATCTTTCTCTCCCTCCTTCCCTCCGTTTATATATATGAACATCCAACGACATCCCTTCTCTGCATAGCCAAAGCATCTCATCCCTTCACCACAAAACTCAATTCCATATTCTCAATAAGCCTCTACAAAGCAACCGTCAGGATATGGCTCGTTTAGGCTGCACAACAGCATTTGTCTTCATTGTTTTACTACTCTGCCATACACAATCTTTTGAAGCTAGAAAGCTAATGATAGGCCTGTCTTCTCTGAAAGACATCAACATTTTAGTCGGAGATGCGCAGAAGGTCCATAACCCAACCTCTTCTCCATTACAAGAGGATAATGAGATTCCCACCTATGAAAGGCTTATTGCTTCTCATCTTGCCAAGATTGACAGGGTTTTGGAGTCTGTTCCAAGCCCTGGAGCTGGCAACTAAACCTTTCACTGTTTTGTTATGTTTTCAATGTGTCAATCTTTGTTTGCTGGACAAATTGTAGACAGTTGATATATATGAGCCAACTAAGAAGATTTCTGAATGTTATATTAAATTTAGTTACTTTCTTTTCTCCTCCAGATGTGTGTCACACACTAAGAGCCCACAAAAACTTGAAACAATTCATTGGCCTTGCTAATTTCTATCACCATCTGACATATAATCCTGATTTTCTGATATCTTGTTACTTCCCATGCATCTGGAGAAAAAAAAAAAAAAGAAAAACAAGGCCTAGGATGTGAGGAGGTATGTTCCTTAAAATCACACCTCGAGCGACTCATAGAGGGATTATTCGTTAAATTCTTTATTGGAACAATATTTATAATTTCGTCGACTCAACAACATTCAGAATCGTGAAGCATTTTCCAGCAAAGACATCCCCAAGGGGGAGAAGACTAGGAGTATAGGGAACTACAAATAAACCACACTTTACCTCGTTAACCTTTACCCCTTTGGTCTTCTTTGTCCTGTGATCATAGGATAACAAAATGCTCGAACCTCCTCCTTCACTGAACAGAAAAACTTGGTCATCTTCTTCTGCCCCCTTTACCTTTACTGGTGGATCCAATTGGTATAACTCGTTGATTAAGTTTTGGTGATCTTCCCACCAGGGATGATGATAAAACAACTTTCTTTCCTCCGCAAGACAACAGTATAAATCAATCAAATTAATCATGCGACTGTGCAAAGTCTTACTGTAATGGGCGGTTGCATACTAATAATGTATATACTTATTCTCAGAAGCACGCACCATAAAGTATAATTTCTTTCGTAAAAAAAAAATAAATAAATAAAACCTAGTTGCAGAGCCTTTGCCATTCCTAAACCAATTCGGATTCGGACAAGAAAATCACAGGCCGACATAAGAACACCGCCTCTAGAAAAGTTATAAATAGGCGGCGTATTGCGTTCACTCCCAGCCATTCTACAATTCTATCAGGTGATCAAAAGAACAGACACGAAACATTAACGCTAGCTATGTCTATCACAACCGAGAACAACGAGAAGATGATCACGCTGATGAGCTCCGACGGCGAGGAGTTCGTGGTGGAGGAGGCGGTGGCGGCCCAATCCCAGACCATCAAGCACTTGATCGAAGACGGGTGCAGTACCGAGGGGAGCATCCCTCTCCCCAACGTTACCGGCCGAGTCCTGAGCGAGGTCATCCAGTATTGCAAGAAGCACAGCAGCAGCGACGACAAGGAAGAAAAAGAACTCGAGGCATGGGATGCCGAGTTCGTTAAAGCCGCCGACGACCACGTCGCCCTCACCGATCTCATGATGGTAAGCTAATTAACAACATCCACGCCATCCTTAATTTCTGCTTACTATATTTTATATATATATAATCATTTTTTTTGGTTCTTCAAATTAAGAGTATACGTATTAATTTGTATTCTACGTGCATATTTATATGGTGTTAATGTTAATTTGCAATTTTATTTATTATAGGCAGCGAATTTTCTGGACATAAAGGGATTGCTGGACCTGGTAGCCCAAACTCTGGCAAACATGATCACGGGGAAGAGTCCCGAGGAGGTTCGCAGGATGTGGAACATTAAGAATGACTTCACGCCGGAGGAAGCGGAGAAGGTTCGCAAAGAAAACCAATGGGCCTTCGAATGAAGATAGATAGATAGATAGATGATTGGGCTTTTTGATTACCCACTTCCTTTTCTCAGTTCCTAGCTAGCTTTGGTTCTCTTCTTTTGTTTAGTTCTTTCAAAAGAATCGTTTATTATCAGTTATATGTTATACAATGAAGTATTTCAAAAGAATATTTTATTTCAAACTTAACGTTACTTTCAATTCAATGGAATTAATGGAATTAGTGGGGGTATAAAATCAGAGTTTTTCACACGTTTGGAACATTGGCCTTTGGCAACAACTTTGCATGGTTGGCATTTTAATTTTTTGGTCGTTAAATGGGAGTTACAAAAAATTAAATCTCACAATTTTATTACATTTGATTTGTGTCTTAACTCTTGGTTTTAATACCTTAAAATTATTACTGGTTTTACCTTGTCCATAAAAGGGGAGCATTGGCTCATTTTTGTAGATATACATCTTGAGACACACATAGAAGAGAGCATAGCATGCTTCCTCACTCACTAGACGCTTGAGATTGTTTCTATCTCTCATTTTATTGGTTCTTTGATTTCTTCTCTCCCACTTTGAGGTTACTGGGTTCTTTAAATTATTCTTGGTAGTTTCTGAGATCGTGTCATTACAGGTAGAAGAACCTGTTGAATCCTCGGAGAACTTTGGCATATGCAAAATATTTCTTTAGGACAGTGCCCAGCACGCCTCAGGTTATGTGTTATGCTCCAATTTTTTCCAACAATCTAAAGGAATATTTTGTTGTTTTTTCCTTTAGTTTTCTCTTATGAACATTGTTCTTATGAAGTTTTTTTGGGTTGATTTATGTCACGCGATGCGCGACAAGGGCTCAAGAATTGCGCGGAAGATTCTAGAGAAGCCCGGAAAGCGCAAGAAGCGTGTGGAGTTCTCTGGAGAATGGCGGAATTCTCTAGATGGTGGTGGTGCACACTAGAGAGTTCTAGAATACTCTAGGGGCATGTGTAAATATGTATGGCTAGATATTTTGGTAGAATTCTCTAGAACATGTAATGGTAGCCATTGGATTGTGGAACATTCTAGAGGCACGATCCTAGCCATCCATTGAGGAGGTGGATGGGCTATATATAGGAGAGGGGTCTCCTCATTTGGGACATGGGGAGTGTTAGTTAGGAATTGGGGAATTCCATTGTAAAAAGCACGGGGCTCACACTTGTAAACACTCTTTGTTGTTAATATACACATTGCTTTCCTCCAATACTTTCCGAGAGTTCTCTTGCTAGCGTGGTAGCGGGGTTTAGGCTGACTTAGGCTTGAGATTGGGGTTCTTGCCTAAGTGCCGCACGGGTCATTGTTGGGATTTCTAAGTCTCGTGACAATTGGTGGCGGAGTTTGCTTTCCAAAACTCCCGGCCCGTGACAGTTGGTAGCGGAGCAAGGTTCGCTAGCGTGGGAGATTGTGGAGAAATGGCCAGTGGGGAGGCCGACGTTGGTATTGTTGTAGGAGAGCACGTTCCTAGGGAGGAACAACGTCCTACCAAGGGTGGCAAGAAGGCTTCTAGGGAGAAGACCGTGGACAGGGATCGTCTAGCTGGAGTGGTGGAAAGGCTCGATCGGACGAGCCTTGGCTTGGCAGAGCTCATCGACGAAGTTGAGAAGCAAGACCGGCGCATCGAGAAGCTCGAGTTATGGGACGAAGAGGAGCTTCGTGGGGAGATACAAGGTGCCCTCAACGTTGTCGCAGACTCTTTGAAGAGGGAGCTTAAAGAGTTCAAGTCTCGGCAAGACACCATCCTATCCCAACTTACTGCCATCATGGAGGACATGAAAGAACTCAAGGGGGAGTTCGCGGTGTATAAGAAGGCCGTCGCACAAGGGAGTGTGGTGGCTACTTGGGAGTCGAAGGTGGATGTGCCAAAGCCTAAGGCCTACGACGGGGCTCGTGATGCTAAGGAGTTGGACAACTTCTTTTTTAGTTGCGAGCGCTACTTGATGGCATGGGAATCCGAGACGAGGCCAAGAAGGTGAGTACCGCGTCCCTCTACCTTAGTGATTTGGCTACTCTTTGGTGGAGACGTAGGTACACGGACATGGAGAGGGGCACCGTCCGTATCGACACTTGGGCTGATTTCAAGAGGGAGATCTAGGCCCAATTTTACCCACAAAATGTTGAGTTTGAGGCGCGGAGTAAGCTTCGTCGGCTCACACATAAAGGGAGCATTCGGGAGTATGTGAAGGAGTTCACGGAAGTTTTGTTGGAGATACCCGATATGCCCGACAAGGAAGCGCTGTTTGCTTTCTTGGATGGCCTTCAGGGGTGGGCCAAGTTGGAGCTTCAAAGTTTTGGGGTGCAAGACCTCAATGCCGCAATTGCCGCAACGGAGTCGCTAATAGAATTCAATAAGTTCGAGTTTTCCAAGTCGAAGGGTTCGAAGGATAACTCGGGAAAAAGTGGGGGAGCGACTAGCGATACCGAGGAGGAGTCGCACCATGCGAAGGGAGACAAATGGAAGAGCCACAAGCCTAAGTGGGAAAAGCCGAGAGGTGATCATGGAAAAGAGAAGGCAAGTGGAGAATGGAAGAAATTGGAGTGCTTCCTTTGCAGTGGTCCACACAAGGCGCATGAATGTCCGCAACGCAACAAGCTAGCGGCACTCGTTCGGGGGAACGAGGAGAAGGGAGAGTGCTCCAACAACAACGATGCCGAAGAAGAACCAAGGATGGGTTCACTCCGGTTGCTTGGCGCAGTCAAGGCAAAGACCGAGGAGAAAGTCGAGCGCAAGGGGCGCATGTACGTGGTTGCCAAGATTGGTGGGAAGGAGACCGAGGCGTTGATTGACACGGGAGCCACACACAACTTCATCCAAAAGTCCGAGGCACAAAGGCTTGGAATTAAATTTGGGGTGGAGCATGGATGGTTGAAGGCCGTCAACTCCGAAGCCAAGCGTATTCATGGAGTCGCACGCGGGGTCGACATAGCCATTGGGGAATGGCACGGAAAGATCGATCTCACGGTAGTCGACATGGACGAGTATCCAATTGTGCTAGGTGTGGAGTTCGTCGACACGACAAGAGCTATGCCGGTGCCGAGCGCAAATAGCATGATCTTGATGGGTGGAAGCAAGTCATGCACGGTCGGGGTGTTGCGCGAAGGGAAGGCACAAAAGGTGAAGGCGATGAGCGCCATGCGGCTTGTCAAGGATGAACCAAGGGGCCTACGGGAGCACAATGGGAAGGCGATAGGGGACGTTGCCAACAAAGGAGGTGCGTCACAACGGGGTAAGGCCAAGGTGCAGCTAGCCAAGGGATTCGCGGGGGGCGACACCAACACGAGGGAGATGTGGAGGTGACCAAAGGCTTGATGGGGAGCACCAAGGGAGATGGCCAATCCAACATGCCAACGCGGGGACGAAGGCGTAGGAGGCGCACAAGAAAATGGAGGAAGCACCGGGAGCAAGCACGGGAGCGCAACGAGGGCGTTGCGTCGACAAGTGGGGGAGAATGTCACGCGATGCGCGACAAGGGCTCAAGAATTGCGCGGAAGATTCTAGAGAAGCCCGGAATGCGCAAGAAGCGTGTGGAGTTCTCTGGAGAATGGCGAAATTCTCTAGATGGTGGTGGTGCACACTAGAGAGTTCTAGAATACTCTAGGGGCATGTGTAAATATGTATGGCTAGATATTTTGGTAGAATTCTCTAGAACATGTAATGGTATCCATTGGATCGTGGAACATTCTAGAGGCACGATCCTAGCCATCCATTGAGGAGGTGGATGGGCTATATATAGGAGAGGCGTCTCCTCATTTGGGACATGGGGAGTGTTAGTTAGGAATTGGAGAATTCCATTGTAAAGAGCACGGGGCCCACACTTGTAAACACTCTTTGTTGTTAATATACGCATTGCTTTCCTCCAATACTTTCCGAGAGTTCTCTTGCTATCGTGGTAGCAGGGTTTAGGCTGACTTAGGCTTGAGATTGGGGTTCTTGCCTAAGTGCCGCACGGGTCATTGTTGGGATTTCTAAGTCTCGTGACAATTGGTGGCGGAGTTTGCTTTCCAAAACTCCCGGCCCGTGACAATTTATGCTTTTACAAAGCTAATAGCGGAAGAGAAACTAAAAGGTGCAAAGGAGAAAATCGAGGTTGCACATATGGGGGAAAAGAATAAAAGCTAGCCTGGTGAAAGGTGTGTCCTCTAATAAAATTTTGATTACAAGCCTTATGTGAAATCTAATCCCGATTTAAGTAAAGGTATTTATTCTATTTGTGAACGAGCCAAATGATTTTATTTATATAAATATAAAAGTGGCATGAGAAACGAAAATCCTACGAAGTCAAAATTTGATTTGGTTCAGGAGATGATATTAGAGTATGAACATTTCTCGGAAATTTTTTTTTTGGCAAATGTGAGTAAATAAAATTATGTTACTCGAGCTTGTCTTGTATAAAAATTAAGTGGTGCATTAAGATGCTACCATTGTTTCCTCTTACATTCTAGTAAGGAATGAAGAAAGACATATTTGTCTTTGAGATTTCAGAATTACTAAAATTCTTAGAATAAATAAATTTTTCTAAAACTCACATTTGAATAAACCTTGGCTCTCATATGTACCTTATGATCATATAAATTAAATTTATATGATATTATTGTGAAAAAATCGGGATTAATGTGTAATTTGGCATTTGTATAATAAGCAAAAAATTAATGTGCTTATTAAAAAGCTTTTGTAATCAAGATTTTATAAGAGTTATCATTTGTTGAATAATTTATGTGAAATTATTCTTATTCTATGTGCTACGCGTTTATTTATTAAAATGCTCATGAATATTTTCTTGTCATTTTTTAGTAAGATGCTTCTTGAAGAATTAAATTATATATCTTTAAGAAGTGGCTTGAAATTTTTAAGAATGTGGGGGTTTTATTTCTTTAATTTTGAGAAGGAAAAATTATGTGAAAAATATTTTTATAGCATGTCCTGTTTTAATATTGATCAAGTCAAATATTTTGATTTGGTGCTAACTAATTATGATTCTTTCGTGAACTCGAGAATTTTGTGAAAACAAAATTATATGATAAGATGCTTAATTTTAGCACCATAGAATTTTGATGAACCCATACATAATTGATTGTGTATAAAATAATGATTTTATTCATTTGTGTGATATAACGGTGTAGTTGTTATATTTGTTATCGAAGTTTTTTTTCTTGCCGTTAAATTTTAATGTTGTAACAGCCCGGGTAAAATTTTGGATTTTTACCGGACTGTAGAAATTGTTTTACCGTGATTTACTGTTGAGGGTTTCCCCACGCTCGTGATTTTCCCGCGGATTTTTCGAACCTAAGTTGGCATTTTTTCGGGTTTCGGAATTTCTCGGAAAATCACACCGGAAAATAACTAAGGAGGTATCTGTTATTTTCTCGTCCGGATCGGACTCGCCCGTAATACAGACGGATTTGCATTATTTGGAGATCACAAGTCTAATAGTAAAAAAAAACTGATTAAAAGCTTAAACCGGTGGAAGGAACCAGGAAGAGAAGAAGAGGAAAAAAAAAAAGAAAGAGAAAAAAAGAAGAGAAAAGAGAGAAAAGAAAAAGAGAGGAGAGGAAAGAAAAATGGAAAGAAAAGAGAAGAAAAAAAAAAAGAAAAGGAGGAAGGGAGCAGAGCCGCCGGCCACCGCAACCCCCTGCACACCTCCACCCGTCTCGTCGCTCACCGCTGTCGGCGACGCCTCACCTTGCCGTCCTCGTGGTCGCGCCGCCCTCCTCGCCGCCTGTCCTCTCTCGCGCCGTCCACCACAGAAGACCCGACGGTTGCACCCCCTCTTCCTCACGCAGCCGCCGCCGCCAAGCACCACCTGAAGTCGTGACCGCCGCCTTTCACCTCGCCTCCCTCGCCAGTGCCTCGTCTCCGTCACCGCTGCCCACACCTACCTTGTCGCGCCTCGATCCGCCATGTCGCGTCGTCGCCACGCCGAGGTGAGCTGCGGGTTGAAGACAACCCACTTGACCGGGCGGGTCGACCCGGCAACAATGGACTTGACCCGGTTCTGGTGGGAGCACGGTTTGGGCTGGAGTGCTTCGGGCCGAGCTTGAGGATTGGGCTCAATTCGTGGGCCTGATGCTTGGCTTGGTCTGGCCACCCAACCCTGGGCCTAGCCAATCTTGGGTCTGGTCTATTAGTGGGCTGGGTAAGTACTATTGGCCCAGTCCGTTAATTATAATAAATATATATAAAAAAATAATACTTATCTGGAAAATAATGATAATAATAATAATATGGCTGATAATTATATTTTTCTGGAAAAAAAATAATAATAAAATGTATTACAAGATATATTTTCAGGAAATAAAATAATTACTTAGACATATTATTTCGGAAAATTAGGGTGATTATATTATGGGTATTTTGATAATAATAGGGTAGGGATGAGTTATAGTATTTTGTAGGGATATATACATACACATATATAGTTATACCTTCTAGGAAATAAATGAATATAAATAATAATAAAAGATTATATTTTATGAAAATAAATATGATATAACGTTGCTATAAAAATATTTTGATTTAATAGTTTTGGAAGTACCTACGTAACCTTAGAATATATATATGGTACATGCTAATAACTGTTGAAATAAATACCATAACATAGTATTGAGGAATTAATGTTAAGTATATATAATTTATACTAGGGAATAATTATTTTGATGATACTATTACATATGGATATGTATAAATATATATCTACAAATTGTCATTTTCTAGAAAATTATTGGTAAGAATAAATGTTATGGTAAATGATTATTTTCATGAAAAATATTTTGGGAAGAGTTTTAATTAAAATACTAAATACCGAAGTAATAATCGGATATACATACGATATATTTTATTTTCGAAAAAAAAGAAGAATTAACAACGATTAAAGATAATTTTATGAAAATAACCGAAGGGGGAGTTTAATTTATAACTTATGGCATCTTAGCATACCGATTATGTGCATTTATGTGAGTGTATATTGTTTTGTGTATAGGTTTTTGGTTATCGGGCAGTTTCCCGAGGAGCCGGCGTCGGACCGGTCATTGTTTCCGAAGTTGAGTAATCGGCCAAGGTGAGGATGGATAACCCTTGATATGTGCCCGTAATACTGTGTTTGTTTTGTTGTAAGATTGAACTGCTGA